>RJWJ010049154.1:0-10335 GCA_004363605.1 Indri indri | reverse complement strand
TTATTTATGTTTAACTATAAGCTGCAGATGGTCAAAAATATCCATTTTAGTTTTAGTCAATAAATGTTACACCTTTTATAGTGGCGGTAAATTAAGAGTTGATAATGGAAGTGATTCATTTCTTTAAGAAATGAGAAAAAAAGTTAGCACTCACTTTACTTAACAGCATGATCTCTCATATATTGAGCTGGGTTTTGCAGGCATAATTAATGGGGAATTGATAAAACCAGTGTGTTATTCCTATAGATACCCTGGGTAATGAAAGATCGAAATCATTAGCACTTAAGTGGCATTTACAACTGCGTGAAAGATAGCTTCTCTGGATATAATATCTTTGGTTGGCAATTTCTCGTTTTGAAAGTGTTGTCCTACTCTGACCTGGTTTTGTATGCTGACTTACATTTAGAAGAGAAATCAAGCTGAACTTATGCTAGCCCACCTCCACTTGATCTGGAATGTTCTCCAAAAGTTAAGCATGCTGTGGCCATGATCTCATACCTGATCGTACCTGTGTAATTTACACTGTCAGCGCTCTAAATATCACTTGATTTTATGAATTTACCACTTTATGTAAATACACCCGATGTCTTATACAATATAAATGTGATTTTCTGAAATCTTTTTAAATGATCTATAATCTAGAGCAAAGTATAATTAAAGACTAACAAGACTCTTCCTCATGTCTTTGTCTCAAGTCCTTTCACCATGTGAGTTGTTTCCTTTGAGGATTTTCTTTTTGTCCCTCTTAAAACATGGTACATGACAATTCTGCAAATTTTAGTGAAAATTGTAGAGTGTAAACTTAGAAAAGAAGAAAGGAGAAAATAGAGGTAAGAAGAAGGAGTATGGGGAAGAAGTTAGAAGAGAATTTGAAGAGAAATCTGAATATTGATAAGTTTTCATAAGAATGGTGTACATTATTATGTTTATTTTCTGCAATATTTATCTGTTAAGCATACTAACTGTATTTCTTATCCAATTATTCAGAGACAAAATGTACAACCTTGTTCTTTTTTAGAGATATCTGTTTAATACATACAAGACTACTCAAATTCTTCCTAACTATTAATAATTGGCTTAAATGCACTTCTAAAATGTGTAAGTATGTCTTAGACTACATTGGCATTTTCTTCAATAGCAGACTTCAGAAATCCAGGTGTATCAACCATTCAACTAAACTTGTAGTTCTGAAAGAGCTGTTGGGTTTTAAATATGTTTTCTTCTATTATTCTGAAGAAACTTATAATTTTTCCATTGACTATTTCACCATTTATCTATCTTGTAGAGGTGAAATCTTTGCAGACTAAAAGCTTTTAGTAAACAGCAGGAAAAGTCTCACCACGGCTCTGCTGCTATTGGAGCAAGACCTGAATAGGCTTACCTTTCAAGTTTCAGTTAGAAATCCACAATCGCAAAGTACATTCATTATAGGTAATCGGTGTGTCCTTTGCTGCCTCTATGCATTGCCTGTTCAATCAGAACATTGATTGATAGCAATAGGCAGAAAAGCTACCCAGGCTTAAGCTGATCGCAAGAAAATGAAATGAAGTGCTTGTGGCAATTACCAGAATAAGCCAAGATTAGGAAAAAAATACTGTGAGAATGAAAAGATAAATAATTCCCTGATTTGAAATACTCAGACAATTAAAGCTAAAATTGTAGGTGGTTTTTTGTTTGTTCGTTTTACTTTTGCTCTGAAATGTACAGAATATTGTAGCAATAGTCAAGGTCACTTTATTAGTGAAGATGTATATTTGTATAAGAATTTGATAAGAAATAAAAAGTTTCATGCTGCATTTGAGTTTAAAGGAACCTTAAAATGACCAAATGGTGAACAACATTCTATATGTAAGAGCATTATAGTAGTAAGAAAAGAAAGAAGACCATTATAAAATAGTCTATGTTTACTACATCATAGGGCAATAACACAAAGTAGAGTTAAGTCCTCAAAAGTTAAAGCAAGGAAACCTGAATTCTAATTTTGGATCTGGCACTTGCTAACCTTATGTGATCATTGACAAATCATGAGCTCTCTTTCAACCGTGGTTTTCACATCTTGAAAATGGGAAATAAAAATAACTCCTCCACTAATGCCCCATACAGTGTTGTGAAGACTGAATTTTAAAACATGGGTAAAAGAGGCTAATAAATTATAAAGTTCTATATATAGTTGCAATTAATCAATGGTAACTCTAAGGTATTTAACACATTGCCACACTAGAAAAAAAATTTTTTCTTTGTGTTTGATTACAAAAATAGAATAAAAACTTTGAAAACAAAACAATCCTTTCTAAATTAATAAAAAATTTGTTATTTTTTATTGTTTTTTGTGTGTGAGTTATATGCAATTAAGTTGTCAATATTAATTGTAACAATAAGAACATCAACAAGTAAAAATTTCCTGAACTAACTACAGGGTTTCGCCCAGTGGGCCACCAATCACATAACATGTATGCTACAGCATGGCAGTGTGAGTTGCCTGCACACCGCATGGCTCCCAAGGTAAAGAGACATGTGAGTTACATGTACTTCATGAGGCCTCGGGCTCAAAACTAGCATGAGTTAAATACAACTCAGTTAATATGTTAATCCTGAGATTTTTTTCAAATCTCTTAGGCATAAACCCTTTCTTTTATACCATCTTTATTATCCTCAGTGGAATTCATAGGACAAATAACTTACCTACATACACAATTATGACATTGCAATTACCTAACTGTAATATAAAGATTAAATAAAAGAAATAATTTATAATTAAATAATATACATGTCAGTGTGTAAATGTTAGGACACAACATTTCTAGAAGACATAACAAATGATTCATATAGTGCAACTATATGTAGAATTACTGAGAAACTTATAGCTACAAATGCAACTGATCCAGTGAGTTTGTATAGGCTATTCCAAAACCACAGGCAGTGCTGTTTGTGATTTTATGAAAGGGTGAAAGATTCTTATAAATTTCTGAACAAAGAAAATATATCCCTCTCTCTATTTGCAAGTTTGCAGCATCCCTTGAAAATTCCACATTCATCAAATGGTACAAAAATAAGTTGAATTTATTGATAATATGGAGTAAATCTCTAGACTAAAATGGTTTTAAACAGGCTTTCATTACATGAAAATCTGGTGGATCAGTAAAAATTTGTGCAGAGTATAATTCTGTATTGTGTAGGCCTGTTGTAAGTACTGCAAATATTGTCTAGTATCTCTGCCATCACCCAGTGACAGCCAATATTATGCTTTGAGCAATTTAGATAACCAAAAACATATACACTTTGCAAATGTTCTTGGGATATAACCAGCACCATTGAAAACACTAATCTCTAGATCAACAACACTCAAGTTATTTTTTCCCAACAGTAAGCCTAATTTGTAGAAATCTATCATATTTTAATAATGACAGATACTTAATTTTACTCCATATTTGATTGAAATGCTACTCAAATGCATGTGGAAACTTTGTTCAATATCATTTTAATTTTTGTCCATCAACCTCCAGATTGGATTTGTCCTACACAATTTGTTAACTTTCTCAAATCCTTTTTGTGTAGTTACTGTATGTTCTATGTCACTAAATGGGTTTCCCCTGACTCTGCATTCTCTTGTATCTCTGTTTCTAATCAACATCCACTAATTAAACATCTTTACTACTTTCTACATTAGAAATATCCTCTCCATGTCCATTTAGACTACACATATTCAGGCTCTTACCATTCTTCATGTGAATTTTTGCAATAGTTTCTTCCCTAAATGGTGATTACTTTAAGTATTAGTCTGAGAATGTTATTGTCTTGGTTAAACTTTTCCAGTTTCAAGATAGAGTTATTTTTACTGCTAGGCACTCGAGACACTCCAAGATCAGGTGTTTTGTCCACAACACCAATTTTATCATTTATAGATTTCTTAGCAGGTTTTCTCTTGCATCTTAATTCTTTTTGACAGGAAAATAATAATAAAAAATACAGGTTTTTTTATACCCTAGGTTGATTTATATTTCTATGCCTTTATTCACAATGCCTGTTCTATGTGGAAATAGCTACCCTCAATCTCATTTCTACTGTATCCCAGATTTGTCTTCAATGAAGATTACTCATCTTTTACAGAATAGCTGTCTTAGTCCCTTCAGGTTGCTATGAAGAAAATCGTAGACTGTGTGGCTTATAAAAAACAGAAATTTATGTATTACAACTTTTGATGCTGGAAAGTCCAAAAGCAAGCCAGATTCAGTGTCTTAGGAGGATCCATGTTCTGGTTCACAGATGGGCACATTTTCAGTGTCCTCACATGGCTGAAAAGATGAAGCAATTCTCTGGGGCCTCTTTTATAAGGTCACTCATCTTGTTCATAAAGGCTCAACCTTCATGACTTAATCACCTGTGAAAGGCCCCACCTCCAATTACTGTCACAGTGGGGGTTGGGTTTCAATGTATAAATTTCAGGGGGACACAATGATTCAGTCCATAGCAGTATCTCAGTAGTCACATTCTCTAATTTTCTCAAGTAGATTTTTATACTTGAATCTTACTCTTTACAAATAAGCTAGTATCATAACATTTCTTGTAAGTAATTGAAGGGCAGGCATACATTACAAATATTGCAGGTTTGGTTCCAGACTAATGCAATAAAGTGAGTATTGCAATAAAGCAAGTCACACAAAGTTTTTGGTTTCCCAGGGCATATAAAAGTTATGTTTGCACTCTACTATAGTCTATTAAGTATAAAATAGCATATCTAAAAAAATAAGGTACATACCTAAATTTAAAAATACTTTATTGCTAAACATTGGTAAAAAATCATCTGAGCCTTCAGCAAGTCATAGTCTTTTTGCTGGTATAAATCCTTGCCTAGAGGTTGATGGCTGCTCATTGATCAGTGTGATGGTTGCTAAAGGTTGGGGTGGCCATAGCAATTTCTTAAAATAAGACAATAATGAAGTTTTCTGCATCAATTGACTCTTTCACAAAAGATTGCTCTATAGTATGATGTTGTTTGATAGCATTTTGCCCACAGTAGACCTTCTTTCAAAATTGGAGTCAATATGAAAAAAATGCTCAACATCTCTAATCATCAGAGAAATGCAAACCAAAACCACAATGAGATATCACTTATCTCCAGTGAGAATGACCTTTATCAAAAAGTCCCAAAACAATAAATGTTGCCGTGGATGCAGAGATATATGAACACTCATATACTGCTAGTGGGCCTGCAAACTAGTACAACCTCTGTGGAAACTAATATGTTGATAACTCAAACAGCTACAAGTAGAACTACCATTTGATCCAGCAATCCCATTACTGGGCATCTACCCAAAGGAACAAAAGACATCTGCACTTGAATGTTTACAGCAGCACAATTCACAATTGCAAAAATATGCAAACAACCTAAGCCCCCATCAATACATGAGTGGATTAATAAAATGTGGTATATGTATACCATGGATTTCTATTCAGCCAAAAAAAATAATAATAATGGTGATCTAGCACATCCTGTATTATCCTGGATAGAGCTGGATAGAGAAGTATCACAAGAATGGAAAAACAAGCACCGCAAGTACTCACCATGAAATTGGTTTTAACTGATTAACACCTAAGTGCATATATAGTAGTAACATTCATCGGGTGTCAGGCAGATGGGAGGGGGAAGGAGGGGATGGGTATATATGCACACACCTAATGGGTGCAGTGCACACCGTCTGGGGGATGAACATGCTTGAAGCTCTGACTCAGGTGGGGCAAAGGCAATATGTATAACCTAGACATTTGTACCCCCATAATATGCTGAAATAAAAAAAATTAAAAAATAATAAAAAAACCACAATTGGAGTCAATCTTCTGGAACCATGCCACTATTTATCAACTAAGTTTATGTAATAATCTAAATACTTTGCTGTCATTTCAGCAATGTTCACAGCATCATCAGCAGGAGTACATTTCATCTCAAGAAACCACTTTCTTTTCTTATCCATAAAAAGTAATTCCTCATCCACTCAAATTGTGTCATCAGATTCCAGCAATTCAGACACATCTTCAGGCTCCACTAGTTTTCTTGCCATTTCCACCACATCTGCAGTTACTTCCTCCACTGAAGTCTTGAACCTCTCAAAGTTATCAATGAGGGTCAGAATCAACTTCTTCCAAATTCCAGTTACTTTTGGTTTTATGAAGCATGCTTGTTTTTAACGACATCTAGAATGGAGAATCCTTTCCAGAGGGTTTTCAATTTATTTTGTCCAGATCCTTCAGAGGAATCACTCTGTATAGCAGCTATAGCCTTACAAAATGTTTTTTTTTTTAATAATAAGTCTTGAATGTTGAAATTACTCTTTGATCCATAGATTGGAGAATGGATGCTGTGTTAGAAATGCATAAAAAATTAATCTCCTTGTAAATTTCCGTCAGAGCTCTTAGATGACCGAGTATATTGTGTATGAGCAGTAAGAATCAACAATGGGCTTAAAATATTCAGTAAACCATTCTGTAAACACATGTGCTATCACTTAGGCTTTGTCATTCCATTCATAAATCACAGGCAGAGTAGATTTACCATAATCCTTAAGGGCCCTAGGATTTTTGGAATGATAAATGAGCATTGGCTTCAACTTAACATTACTAGCTGCATTCACCCCAAACAAGAGTTACCCTGTCCTTTGAAGCTCTGAGGCCAGACATAGACTTCTCTCTATCTATGAATTGCCTACATAGCATCTTCTAATAGAAGGCTGTTTTTTTTTACATTCAAAGTCTGTTCTTTAGTGTTGCCACCTTCATCAGTTATCTTAGCTTCCCCTCTGGATAACTTACTGCACCTTCTACATCAGTACTTCTTGCACTTTTGTGTTATGGAGACTGTCTTCCAGCTTCAAACCTTTCTTCTGAAGCTTCGTAATCTCTCTCAGCTTTCATATAATTGAGAAGAGTTAGGGCTTTTCTCTTGATTAGTTTTTGGCTTAAGGAAATGTTATCACTGGTTTGACCTTCTATCCAGACCACTAAAACTTTCTACAGAACAGCAATGAGGCTATTTAACTTTCTTATCATTCAAGCATTCGCTGGAGTAGCACTTTCAATTTCCTTTAATAACTTTTTCTTTGCATTCACAACTTGGCTAACTGGTACCAGAAGTCTAGTTTTCAGCCTATCTCAGTTTTCAACATGTCTTCCTCACTAAATTTAATCATTTCCACTTTTTGATTTAAAGTGAGAGTTATGTGACTCTTTCAGTTGGGCACTTAGAGAACATTGTAGGGTTATAAATTGGCCTGATTTCCGTATCGTTGTGTCTCAGGGAATAGAAAGGCCTGAGGAGAGGGAGAGCGGTGGGGCAAAGGCCGGTTGGCAGAGCAGTCAGAACACAAACATTTATCAATTGAGTTTGCTATCTTATGGATACATTTCTATCTTTTGGGGTGGTTTGTGGTGCCCCAAAACAATTATAATAGTAACATCAAAGATCTCTCATTGTACATCATAACAGATATAATAATAATGAACATCTGAAATAGTGCAAGAATTACCAAAATGTACAGAGACATGAAGTGAGCACATGCTGTTGGCAAAATGGAGCCAACAGACTTGCTCCGCGCAGGGCTGTCCCAAACCTTCAGTTTTTAAAAAATGCAATATTTATGAAGTGCAATAAAGTACAATAAAATGAGATATGCTTATACTTTTTTTACAAGTCAATTTCCCTTTTTTTGGTTTATGTTGTTAAAGGGTGACCAATGATTATTTCTTACTCATCTGAATCAATTATTTCTTATTTATTTGAACAAAATACAAAGTCTAATATATTATGCAATTAATAAATAGTTATGAAAATACATAAATGGATTTAAATTGGTATTATATAAGTTGTTGTGCCTTAAGGACTAATTAGCAAAAATATTTTTTTGTTTTTTTTCCCACTAAAAAATCAAGTGAGATTCACTAAGAAGCCAGACTGTTACAGAGTATGTGCAACATCTCCAGGGTTCAGAATTTGACTGATGTTAGTTGAATAATATTAACATTTCTTAAGAGTGATCTGCCAGCACTAAAATCTCTAAAGGGCAAAAATCAGGTGACTTTTCAATAAAGTTTGTTACTTATGCCTTTTAAATAGCTTATGTCCTACATTTTTCTGCCTAATCTCATTAAACCATGCTTTAGTAGGAAAAAACATCCAAATAATTATTGTCTGTAGATACAGCCTCAGAGAAGGCAGGCCCAATATATTTCTGATACAAAAAATGATCTTTGTATTATAGTTACTGGTAGATTAAATGAGTTTTGAGGGTTTGCCAAAAGCACTGTTAAAGGGTGGTGAGTCCATCAAGTCAAGACTTCCTTAATTGTCAGTGAATTAAATTCAGATCTCAGTTTATTAACTTAATATCCATGATGATAAATTATGGACACCAGAGAGCTATTTTAGCTATAGTTTGTAACTGTATCAGATACATTACATATTCTTTAAAAGTAATTACAATTTTTATAAATTTGAAATTAACTCATATAGAGACAGAAAGAGGGTATTCCCTTTCCTTCTCATCCTAAAGGGTCATAGTACACACACCTATAACAAAAGTCTGAATCCAAAGAGAAAAAGCATAACAAATTTATTAGGTACACACATGCAGAGAAGTCATACAAAATATGAAAACTCAAAGGGTCAGATGGTTGACACTTAAATACTCTCTTCATTGGGGAAAGGAGTGGGCAGGGGGCTGTAAACAAATGGACATGAAGGCCAGAAAATGATTTGTTAATGATTCTGTCTGGGAATTGAGTGGACCTGAGAGCAGATAATAGTTTGAGGTGAATTTTCTCTAGGTTCTAGGTGTGGTGTTTAATTTTCAGTCTCTTTCTCTTTGATATGAGTTTTAATCTTCTCTGGTTAATGCAATTCCAGGGAAGGGATCAAAGGCAATTGTGTTTCTCCTTGAAGGTCTGGTTTCTAGGTAGATAAAGGAACTTGAGAGAACAGCCTCATCCTTTGCTTTGGAAGAGACAGAGATTGAGAGACTTGGTGGGGCGTGAAGTCAGAGAGAACTTGAGGCTGCTTTAGTTCCATATGTCAAAGAGCCATATCCGGGGGTATTGTTTTCTGAGTCCCAACATTCAATAGACTGTCATCAACTCAGAATAACAGAGAAACGGGATCAGTCCTTATTATGAGCTTTCTTGAATTCAGACTGATTTTCAAATTCTCCATTAGGGAGTCAGGCCTTTAAAATAGTCAAGAAAGAGTCAGTCTTATTTGCTTGGACATATATGTTTAATTACATCCTAGATTATTGAATTTTATATACATATATTTATTTATTCAGATTACAGCCTGTATTATTGAATTATATATATTTTAATATACATATATTTATGTACATGCATATATTTATTATATAATAAACATTTATGTACCACACACAGATATTATATATTATACATTTATATAATGATGTATGTTTGTGCAATATCCATCTATCTATCCATGAGGTTTTAGGATTCCCTGAAACTACCAAGTTCACTGCTTCTGAACACTATACATATCATAATAAAGATATTTAATCCTTGAATATGCTTATATTTAAAACTTCATTAGGCTGGAGATCTGCTCTATATTTTTCACCTTTGAATTCCCAATGCCTTCAATATAATAAATGCCTGACAAATATCTATCAAATGATAAATGAATCAACATGGATAACTTTGTGGGACTTGGGAGAGAAGGATTAGTAATTTGCTTATTATTTTAGTTAGACTACTTCTATTTGAATTTTTAAAAAATGGTACAGGTACTAACTTAATGATTATAACTATTATGAAAAAGAGGAGGAAGAGTGGGAGGCAGAAGAGGAGAAAAAAATAAAAAGGAGGAGAAAGGACAGATAAGGGGAAGCAGAGTGAAAATGGAGGGTGTAAGGATGGAATGGACTCGAAAGGAGAAGGGAATAGAAAACATAAAACGCAAAGGAAATAGGCTTGACTTGAATGGTGGCCACCTGAGAGTTCACTCTATAACTGTTCATTAAATTGTACATATGTGTTGAAAAATAGAAACAGAAAGTATACAAGACAAAGGAAAAATGAGGGAACTGGGAAAAGATGATCTAGTCAGTAAATGGAGTTACAATAATTAGCTGTCCATATGGGAAATAAAATTAGACTGCTTTTTCACACTTCATCCACAAAACATAAATTCCAGATTGATTAAAGATCTAAATGACTGAAAAGAAACTTTCAAACATTTAAACGCACCTATAGAAGAATAGTTTACAGACTTGGAGTAGGAAAACTTTTTTTAAATGCACATACACATTCATAAGAAACAACGAATTATTTCATCAAAGTCAA
>RJWJ010049153.1:0-10346 GCA_004363605.1 Indri indri | reverse complement strand
GATCCGCCCGCCTCGGCCTCCCAGAGTGCTAGGATTACAGGCGTGAGCCACCGCGCCCGGCCTTCAAGCTATCTTCTTGCAGGATTTTGCCTAAGCCCACACTCTTGCTTGGCTTTCTCTCCTTCCCTTTTAGCTTCTCCAGTCCCTTCCCTGTCTTCCCTGGGAGTACTTCCTCAAAAAAAATAACGCTAGCTTAGGAATCCCAGTCTCAGGGTATGCTTCTGGAGAACCTGGCCTAAGACAGCTGTTGTTCTTAGAGTAGAAAATGTCCTTGCTTTATAAGCTGTGTATACACATTAGTAAACTTCCTCTGAAAAGGAACAAGAGAGAATTTCCTTTTAAGATGACTCAAGATTTCAAAATAGACAAAACTCATTTAAAATAGACATGCTTACATATATTAAAATACTAAAAACTGTGCCCAAATAACAGAAAAATGTGCTATGCATTCATTTATCTGCTAAACCACTCCTTGCTATCTTCTCTGCTCAAGCTCCGAGTATCCTGAGCACCTAAAGAGGGTCAGAGAGCCAGATAGGGTGTGCTGATGACACATTAGTGGGGTCATTAACTTTTGAAGGGCATATGCTAAACCTACTCTGCAGTAAGGAGCTATTAAGCACACTTAAAAGCTTTCTCTAGGAGCCCTCATGGCTGCTCCCAAGTCTCTGGAAATATGAAGAGGGATATCAAAATTGCTGCCTCCAAAAACAGGTATGCGTTTGATTGATGACTGAGAACGCGCGATCATCTGGCACATGTTTATTATTAAGATTCCAGCTTCTCATATGATGCACAAAATAAGGCTCAAAAGGAGTCTTCATTAGTTTACGAACAGAGTAGGAGTGAGCTTCTTGCCTTTTCAGATACCTACAATCTCTATCTTATCTACAAAGTTCATGAATTGCTTATGAACTTTTTTTAAGGAGTAGAAGCTTCGTAGACATCTGTTCAGAGAAACCTACTAATTTGGCCATCATGCTGGTTGGTTTGCAGCAGTCTCCAGTCTGCAGAGACTTGGACTCTTCCTCTTGTAGCAACCACTGCCAATGTTTTGGTTGGTATCTTTTAAACTTGTGGTTTGTCCCGGGGGCCATGTTTTCTCCAGATACTCTCTGGAACTCCCTTTGGGACCCATTTACAAACCCCAAGCTGGGCTACATCCCTCAGCAGTGAGACCTGTTCACCTGGAATAAATGTTTGTGCAGGAGCAGCTTCCCAGCATCATCCCTTTGGAAGCATGAACATTTCCAAGGACACTGTTGACATTCTTTATTCTCACCACAGCTATTCTCTGCAAAGGTCTCTGTGTGTTCAGAAGGCTGCAAACAATAGACCTTTATCAGAACCTACTAGGGAACGCCTTTTCCCTTTCTGAATTAACTCTGTACTATTCTCCTCCCCTGCCCAAAATGTATTTTCCACCCTTCATGCTAAGTACCAAAATGACTCAGTCTTCAATAGTGCTTGTTTCTTCTGTTTGAGTGTTTTAATGATATCTAGAAATTTAAGTTCCCCTGCAGAACATACTTTTTTTGTTTGTTTGTTCCACTTACTTTTCTCTCTAAGATATATAATGCCTTCTCTTAGTGTCTTGTTCAAACCAAATCAAAGTCCAGATTGGTGTTTTGTTTCCTTTAGGGGTCTGTTAGACCAAGATTATAGCTGGATTCACAGACAATTTGTCCACCAAATATCAGGTCATTAAATACGAAATGTCCAATTTCGAATCAAAAGCATAGTGTATTATATCTCAAACAAGAAGCAGTTATAATTAATCAAAGTTGGTGCCTAAACTATTGACAAAGTTTTGCCATCTTAACAAGTAGCTTGTTCATGCCAGCAGTGAAGAAGCATGGAGAGTGGTGATGAAATCATGAAAGGCGTTTTCCACTTTGTGTTGAGAATTGAATATATTTCCTTGCAAGAAGTGGTCCAAAGCCTGGAAGAAGTGGTAGTCAGCTGGTGCAAAGTCTGGTGAATATGGTGGATGACAGAGAGTTTCCAAGTCCAGCCTCTGTAGTTTGAGCAGTGTTATTTGTGCAACATATGGTCCAGCATTGTCTCATGAGAAGATTGGCCTGTCTCTGTTGACCAATCTTGACTGCTTAATCACAAGCATCTTCATCATTTCCTCTAATTGGTTGTAGTAGACATCCGCTGTAATGGATTGACCAGGTTTCATGAAGTTGTAGTGGATAATACCAACGCTGGACCACCACACACACCATTAGCTTTTTGTGATGAACATTCACTCTTGGACTGTGTTTCAGCACTCCATCTTTATTCAACCATTGTGCCAGATGCTTGTGATTGTCAAAAAGAATCCATTTTTCATCACAAGTAACAATATGGTGTAGAAATGGTTCACTTTGTATCATGACAGCAAAGAAAGGCAAGCTTCCAGATGATTTCTCTGCTGACACTTCATGCAGAACCCATCTATCCAGCTTCTTGACCTTGTCGATTTGTTCCAAATGGTCCAATATTATCAGAATAGTAATGTCAAACCTTGCTGCTAACACACGCATAGTTTAAGATGGATTCGCTTCCACTACAGATTTCAGCTCATCATTATCCACCTTGTTCTCAGGTCACCCACGTGGCTCACTTTCAAGATTAAACTCACCAGCATGGAACTTCTCATGCCATCGATATGCTATGTGTTCGTTAGCTACATCCTTCCCAAACACTTTGTTGATATTTCGAGCTGTCTGTGCTGCTTTTGTTCCACAATGGAACTCATATTCAAAAATAACACGAATTTTTGACTATCTATGGTTTCACAAAAATTGCTCTAAAAAAATATTTGACAGATAATCACAAGCCAAAAGGTGCATTTGCAAGACTGAGGATGTACCTTCACAATAAACATAAAACAAGAGTGTGAAAGTGAAATGTCAGAGATATCAACTGTCAAACTTAGTACTTAAGAAAATTGGACATTTCATATTCAATAACCTAATAAATAAACTCACAGTCAATTTAATCAAATGGGGGCTCCCTCTTTTTAATTTTTCATTTTTTCCTTTGTCAAGCCAGACAAAATAATCAGACTAGGACAGGGTTCTCTAAAGAACCTGAAACATTCTTTTTCTGGATTTTTGAAAATTTAAATGAAAGGCTGACCATCATTACAGGTGATTATTTTATGTGTAAAGAAGTTAGTAGTTGTGAGCAGTAAAGAACAGATTTAAATAAAGTGAAGGTACAAAATTTGCCCTGCATTACAAGGAGTTCCATGCCTCTCTATGCCACCATCTGCACAAAAAGGTAGCAGCTACACATGCTGAGGCATCAGAGCACCGTGAAGCTACAGGCTCAGCTTTGGTAGAAATCCATAATCTGTACCCATTTAACCACAACACATGTTGACTCGCTAATGAAAGGAATTAGTGTCACTCCAGAGAGACCTGCTTTCAGAAAAAAACCACCACCCTTTGCCTATTCGAAGTCACCAACTTGCCACAAATCATTGTTCTTGGTGACTGATGCCTCATCTAGCAAGGCTGGGAACTGTCTCTAAAGAGAAGAGGGAGCCCTGAAACCCAATGGGACTGCAGGCTGCACCCAGACTCTATGGTGCCACAGCACACACAACTAGCTGGGAGCTATCTCGGGGGGTCTTTTGTTGAAAGAGAAGACATTCCTCAACTGGACAATGATCACGTTACTATTAAGTACAGGGGAAATATCCTTGCTCAAAGCTGCACCTTTTACCAATTTGGACTTTGGTTTCATTCAGAAACAAGGGATGCACAATCAGTTCAACAAGTATTTCTGTGCAAATCAAAACCACAGTGAGATATCACCTAACTCCAGTGAGAATGGCTTTTATCAAAAAGTCCCAGAACACCAGATGCTGGCATGGATGCAGAGAGAAAGGAACACTTATACACTGCAAACTAGTTCAACCTCTGTGGAAAGTAGTATGGAGATACCTCAAAGAACTAAAAGTAGACCTACCATTTGATGCAGCAATCCCACTATTGAGTGTTTACCCAAAGGACAAAAAGACATTTTATAAAGAAGACACTTGCACTTGAATGTTTATAGCAGCACAATTCACAATTGCAAAGATGTGGAAACAACCCAAGTGACCATCCATACATGAGTGGATTAATAAAATGTGGTATATGTACAGCATGGAGTATACTCAGCCACAAAAAACAATGGTGAACTAACACCTCTTGTATTATCCTGGATGGAGCCCATTCTACTAAGTGAAGTATCACAAGAATGGAAAAACAAGCACCACGTGTACTCATTATTAAATTGGAACTAAATGATCAACACTCATGTGTACATGTGGTAGTAAAATTCAATGGAAACAAGCAGGTAGGAGGGTATGGGTAAATTCATACCCAATGAGTACAATGTACACTATCTGGGTGATGAACACACTTATAACTTTGACTCAAACTATGAAAGTAACCAAAACATTTGTACACCCATAATATTCTGAAATAAATAAAGCAAAAATCAACCAAACAAACAAAAACCTGAGCATTTCTGAGCTCCCACTTAGCTCCAACATGGGGTAGGGACTGTGGGAGGGTCCAAGATGAAGCCAGCTTGATCCCTGAATTGTAGGAACAGACAGCTATGTTGGGAGGAAAGTTTGTGCATGTACATGTGCGCGCGCACACACACACACACACACACACACACATCCCCCAATCGCTACAGTATGATGACTGCTAAGGTACGGATTCTGAGGGATCTGAGAGCATGGAGGAGGAGAAGGAAGAGGTACTAATCAGAACCAGCTGCTGCAGCAAACTACTGCATTTCAGTGGTTTCCATAACAAAGTCTTGGGTATCCACTCTGGGTCACCCTCGCAGGATGTCCACTCTCCCAGGGACCCCAGTGGATGGAGGTGCTGCCCTCTTGCAACTGCCTCACTGGGATCACATGGCTTCTGCGGTTGCTGGGGCAGGTGAAGGGAAGGAATGAAGGGTTTTTCCCTGCCGTAAACTGGAAGTGTCCACATAGCTTCTGTTCACGTTTTCTTGGTCAAAACAAGGGAGGCTGGGAAATGAAGGAGATCGCACAGGTAATTGTAGTGTCATACTATGGCTCAGCCACAAAACTAAGACTCGTGAGGTCCTGCTGTGTGTCTGCCTCTGAGTATCCACCCCAGGGAGCAAAGGGTTTATGAAGGAAAGAGTGTCTTGACTGTGCCCTGAAGAAATTATAGGCTCTAAACTGGAAGAAATAGATGGAGGAAAAGGAGGAAATTCTATCACAGATGCTTGTGGAAAAGGAGTGGAGAGAGAGAAAGAGCAGCTTTGGAAAATGAGGAGGGGTCCAGTCTGTTAGAGGCCTTAGGACTGTCCAGCAGGTTGGGGTCTGATCTTGAAGGGCTTTGACTGCTGTAGTCAAGGGTGGATTTTGTTTTCCAGGCAATGAAAGCCTGTTGATGAGTTTTGCTCAAAGAAATAGCATCATAATCGTCAATGGTCTAGGAGCCACCATTTATTGAGTGGTGCACTCTACACTAGACAACGTTCTGAGTGTTTTACACACACTATCTCATTTTATCCTCACAATAACCCTTTGGGGCAGGCACTTTTCTTATCTTCACTATATAGATGAGGAAACAAATTCATAGAGGTTAAAGGACCTTTCTCCTCTCTTCCAGCTGGTGGAGAAAACTCTATTTCCTTGAAAATAACTTAGAATTGAGTGGGTTCATTGCTTTTATGATGACTGGCATTATTAGAAACTAAACCAAAAACACTGTTCTGGTTCCAAGTTTAAGAAAGACCAAGAGGCTGCTACAAGTCTTGTGTAATAAGATTAAAATATGGATGCTATTGACTTTTACGGTAACTATAAACCATTGAGCACTAACTTAAATGAACCCTACGTCTGGGCAGATAAGGTGAACAAAACAGACTGCAAGAAGGAACAAATGAATGTAGACAGTGAGTTTGAAGACTGTTTAATCGGCCCGGGACATCTCCGTTTTGCTTTGGAAACAAGCCAGGCAATTTACATTACAGTCCAATTGCACGTGACTTTGGCGGTGGAATTATGGCTTGTTTCTGTACACCTTTTTTTCATGTTAACAGCGAGCTTGGGAGCTGCCCTTCTAGAAGGATCAGAGGCTGTGGGTTGTATGTTCTGTGGGCTGCTATCCCTCTGGGATGTGATTACCAGAGATAAAAATGCTTTTCTTGAGCTTTATTGTTCAAATAGGGAAGCTGCATATAAGCAGTAGTTCCAAAAGGGAACACTTTTTATTCACGTGACTTGATTTGGCAAATGCATCAGAAAAGCGATGATTTGAAGCAGAGCAGGAAGAGTTTGTATTTGTAGGAGTTTGGGAGCAGCTGCGGGGTGTCTGATTCATCACCCCTATAAATGGTCACACCTGCTGCACCTGCTAACGCGTATAGCAAACCAGCCACAACACTTCTGTGGCTTCCAGTACCTTCTCCTTCCTCTTGCCCACAGTCAAGGGATTCACAGGGGACCACCCTGGCAAGACGCTAAGAATGCTGGAGGGTCATCTGGCTCAGCACCTTCTCCCTGCTGTTTTCAGCGACCAATCTTTGGGAGAGGAATGTGCTCATTCTCAACAATAACCCTCCCATCCCAGGTCGCATATAAGCAGAGCAGGTCATTGGTGAAGTCCAGCTACAAAGTGGCTTTTCTGTCCTTAGTACCCTTGTGCTATCGAGGCAGGGAGAACGCACAGGTGCCTCATACATTACCTTAAAAAATGTTAAATTAAACGTAATTTGAAATCTTTTATTAATGTATTATGGATACTGTATTAAACTTTTATGAAAGTGTAATGTACAAAAAAGTACACAGAAAAGTACACAAATCAGCGAATTTTCTGAAAGCAAATGCAGTACTGTAACCAGCACTCAGATCAAGGGCCAGAACATAACCAGCACCAAGAAGCTCCCTCTCGTGTCCTCTCCCACTCCTTACCTCCACCAAGGGCAACCACGACCACAGAGCACTTTTACCTACATTTGAACTGTCATAAATGGAATTTGTTATATGTATACTCTTTCACATTAGGCATCTTTCATGCAAAATCATGTTTGTGAGATTCACTCGCATAATTGCAGTTCCTTCATTCTGATGGCTATTACAGTATTCCACCGTAAACCGATTCCCAATCTGTTCTACTGTTGATGGGCATTTGGATGAATATCAGTTTGGCACTATCTTGAAGGATGCTGCTATTAACATTCTAGTTCATGTCTTTCGTTAAGCACATACTTATATCTCTGTTGGGGATCTAGCTAGGAACACAATTTCTGGGTTTGTATATATCTAGCTTTAGTAGACACTGCCGGTTTTCCAAAGTGGTTTTAAAAGTCAACACCAACGGTGGGTTCTGGTTGCTAGTGTCTTCAACACCTACTGTCTTCCAAATTACATATTTTTTTGGTCCTGCAGTAGTATTACTCTCAAAGAACAAGGAAAGAGTAGGCCTGGGGTAAGAGTAAGTTGATTTGGTTAATGTCCACAATCCATACACCACGGCTCTACCCAAAGCCCCAGAGAATGATGTTGGCAGTGTCTCAGTAATTATTCATATGCTCCAGCCACCCCTGCCTCCTTGAACAACACAGATGTACTGGGAAACCCTTTTAGAAGCAAATTTGTGCAGACAACTGAGAGATGAGCCAATGGCTATGCTTCTGCAAGAGTGATTCCTCCTCTTCCCCTCCCCATCCTTCCCTCCTGGAAGGCCACCACAGAAGGCTCACAGTGAAGCCAACTTCTACATCTATTTCCTAATAACTCAGCATCTCCACTGCCTGCCCGACAGCCAGAGCCTGCTCTCCTGGCGAGCAAAGCGCCTTGGTTTGCTTGCCAAGATGGAGCATGGCGAAGCTTCCACATAATCATTTCCAAACATTGAAATGGCCCCATTGTCATTACAGCAGGGAGATTGAATTCGCCTCATCAAAGCGGAGTGTGACAGGTGACTCAATAGGACAGTGCCAAGCGCAGAGGCAAGAAGATTAGCAGGGCACTGATATCATTATTTCCGCCTATCACAGATTCGGCAGGGAGGCAATTGTAATTTCTGGGCTTATTAGTCTACATTCGGAGGGAAAAACCAAGTGATAAAACTCACGGTGACAGCTAGGCATTTGTGCAGCAAGTGCTGTCACGGTGACACTTAGAAAATGCCAATGTGGCTACATCCTCATAATCCTCACTAATAGAGGTTAAAGCCAGGCACAAAGGCACCCTTATCAGTGATCAGTCCACTAATAACATTTGCATTTTTAAGTTAAATATAGTAAGTAAAGGAGTAAGTAGTTCTTTGCAGTCGGGACAATTAATTTCACACTGGAATTAGAAAGCAAAGCCAAAAATTTCCAGCAGCTCCTATCTCTTCGATCGCTTGCAAGAATCCTCCAAGGAAAGAGATGAGTAAAACGGTGTTAAGAACAATGTTGCTGGCGGTATCTATTGCCTGTGAAACCATCGATAGGAGAACATCACTAAACCCCTGAAATTAGATTTCTAACCCCCTCCAGGCAACAGACAGTGCGGCTCAAGGACTTAAAACTAACAAATGCAGCGGAAAATATCTTCGCATGCTTAACATATTCCTGTTTTAACGTTCCCTATTTTGCCAGCCAGAGGTATATTAAATCACATAATCCAAATCCAAAGAGCTGAGTAGGGTAAGGCAGTGTCACCGTTGGTGACAGAGATGGAGTGCCACCTATTCTAGGGCCACTTCCCAGAAAAGCCTTCCTAGCCCAGCTGATGTGCATGAATCTCCCTAATTGATGTGTCTATACAGGTATTTTTCATGGCATTGGCAATGAAAGAGAAAATTCAGAGAATTTTATTTTTGGAGATAATACCACAATGATATTTCCATAGCCAAACCTTTCCCTAGCTTGGAGAAAATATTTGAATTTCAATTTTATTTTGTTGGAAACATACTACAGGTGGCAAGCCATTATTTTTTCACATTTAAATGAGAGACCAATTAAGAAGACTATGTAATTCAATTCTTGAGTGAGTGCCACTGAATTCAATTTGTTTCAGGTCAATGAATATAACGCAAAGTTATTAACGAAAAGGTCAGGGGCTCCGTATAAAGCGTACACACAGTATACAGCAGGGGTAATTAGTACACATTTCAAATGTGCTGCTGTGCTGGCATATGGTGGAGAGAAATCTTAAAAGGATTAGATGTTAATAAATTTTTAAGTCTGTCTTTCCTCCCCACCCCCTTTATAAAGACGCCTTAGATTGCGCGCGCGCTCTCCATCAGCACTGGGGATTAAAAATACAGTAGTTTGGAAAGCCACACCTGTTAAGGAGACTCGAGAATCCCCACTGCTCAGAGGAGTGTCTAAATTAAGAGTCTTTGACTCCACATCGAATGGAGTTCTGTCACCCAGGTGCTACCCGCTTCCGCCACGTTCTGAGCGCAGGAATCCGGTCTCCCAAGCTCACCAAAGGAGGCCAATAGAGGAGCACGGAGAGTGGCACGGCTCCGGTCTTCATTAGTGTAGGAAGAAGAAGACAGGTGGACCAGGATTTGCCTTTCCAAACTTTCCGGACGTGGCTTAAAAGTCTCTGAACGTAGAGCACGGGAGAGGCACAGGCCATGTCCCGGGGGCGCGCCCGTTTTCCGGGCATGCACAGCGCATGCGGGGTCCCTGGTCACACAAGGAGGCGTCTGCACTGTCCCAAAAGCATGAATCACCTTCCCCGCAGGAAGAGGGCAGGAGGGGAGGCTGCCAGAGACTTTAGCAATTCCCCGAAGGCCTCACCGCAGCCGTCTAAGCACGCTCCAGCCCAAACAGGATGAGAGGAGTTGGAGGGATCAGTTCCCCAGCTTGCTCAGAGGGGTGAAACGCCCCTCCTGGAGGCGGCCATCCTCGGCTGTCTCGCTTCTCTCCCCACCAGTGTCTCCTGGTATCACCTCCCACGTAGACTGCCTGCACTCTCCTTGTCTCAGGGTCTTCTTCTGGGGAAAGCAAACCAAGCGGTAACCAGGAAGTCCAGGGAAAGGGAGAGAAGACGTGGCTAGGCCCGGAGTACCCCGTGTTGTTAACCCAGAGTGAATACCAGGAAGGGGCCCCTCCCACATAGGTTCCAGGTACCCCGCCCCCAACTGGCTTGCAAGCTGGCGCTCCCCGCATTGGCTCCTCCCTTTCCCTGCCTAACTGCCCCACTGCCCCGCTGGTGTGTCCCAGGGTCTCCTGCCAAGTTAGCTACTTGCATTTTGTTATGGACGGAGTGTTCGTGTTCCTCCACATAAATATGTCGAAACCATCAGGGATTACCCTGATGCGATGGCATTTGGAGGCGGGGTTTTTGGTAGGTGATTAGTTCA
>RJWJ010049152.1:0-10348 GCA_004363605.1 Indri indri | reverse complement strand
CATGCGCCACCATGCCCGGCTGATTTTTTCTATATATATATTTTTAGCTGTCCAATTAATTTTCTTTCTATTTTTGGTAGAGATGGGGTCTCGCTCTTGCTCAGGCTGGTCTCGAACTCCTGAGCTCAGAACGATCCGCCCACCTCGGCCTCCCAGAGTGCTAGGATTACAGGCGTGAGCCACCGCGCCCGGCCTAAGTTAATTGTTATTTATTCAGGCTTCAGCATTTGTTCAGTAAGAAAGTATTTCAAATTTTGTTCTCTTATCCATAAAATTTTATATTATAGGTCACATGTTTTATTTAGAAAGTCTTACCCACACTGTGTCTGATCACCCCCATTTTTTTAATTTCAGCATATTATAGTGGTACAATGTTTAGGTTACATATATTGGCTTTGCCCCACCTAAGTCAGACCTTCAGGTGTGTCCATCCCAGAGGTGCACACCACACCCATTAGGTGTGAATATAACCATCTCCTCCTTCCCCCTCCCACCTGCCCAACACCCGATGAATGTCACTGCTATATGCACACATAAGTGTTGATCAGCTCATACCAATTTGATGGTGAGTACATGTGGTGCTTGTTTTTCCATTCTTGTAATACTTCACTTAGTAGAATGGGCTCCAGCTCTATCCAGCATAATACAAGAGGTGCTAGATCACCATTGTTTTTTGTGGCTGAGTAGAACTCCATGGCATACATATACCACATTTTATTAATCCACTCATGCATTGATGGGCACTTGGGTTGTTTTCACATCTTTGCAATTGTGAATTGTGCTGCTATAAACATTTGAGTGCAGACGTCTTTTTTACAGAATGTCTTTTTTTTTTTTATTCCTTTGGGTAGATGCCCAGTAATGGGATTGCTGGATCAAATGATAGTTCTACTTGTAGCTCTTTGAGGTATCTCCATATTACTTTCCATTGAGGTTGTATGCATTTGCAGTCTGACCAGCAGTGTATGAGTGTTCCTATCTCTCTGCATCCATGCCAACATTTGCTGTTTTGGCTTTTTGATAAAAGCCGTTGTCACTGGAGATAAGTGATATCTCACTGTGGTTTTGATTTGCATTTCCCTGATGATTAGAGATGTTGAACATTTTTTCATATGCTGTTTGATCATTAGCCTGTCTTTTTTTGAAAAGTTTCTGTTCATATACTTTGCCCATTTTTTATTGGTGTTGTTTGATTTTTTCTTGATGATTTTCCTGAGTCCTATGTAGATTCTAGTTATAAGCCCTTTATTGGATGCATAGCATGTGAATATTTTCTCCCATTCTGTAGGTTGTCTATTGGCTCTCATGATAGTTTCCTTGGCTGTGCAGAAGCTTTTTAATTCGATCAGGTCCCATTTATTTATTTTTGTTGTTGCTGTGATTGTCTTTGGGGTCTTCATCATAAATTCTTTCCCTAGGCCAATGTCTACAAGAGTTTTTCCAACATTTTCTTCTAGAATTCTTATAATTTCATGCCTTAGGTTTAAGTCTGTTATCCACCGTGAGTTGCTTTTTATGAGAGGTGAGAAGTGTGGATCCTATTTCAGTCTTCTACATGTGGCTATCCAATTTTTCTAACACCATTTATTAATAATTATTTTCACCAGTGTACATTTTTGTCTGCTTTGTTAAAGATTAGATGGCTATATGAGGACAGTTTTGTATCTCCGTTCTCAGTTCTGTTCCATTCGTCTATGTCTCTGTTCTTGTGCCAATAACATGCTGTTTTAGTTACTGTAACCTTGTAGTATAGCTTGAAGTCTGATAAATTGATGCCTCCCAATTTGTTTTTTCTGTCTAAGATTGCTTTGGCTATATGGGGTCTTCTCTGGTTCCATATGAAGCATAGAATTATTTTTTCTAGATCTGCGAAAAATGATCTTGGTATTTTAATGGGGATTGCATTGAATCTGTAGATCACTTTGGGTAGTATAGACATTTTAACAACGTCGATTCTGCCAACCCATGAGCATGGTTTGGTTTTCCACTTGTTTACATCCTCTGCTATTTCTTTCCTCAGTGTTTTGTAGTTCTCCTGGAAGAGGTCCATACCACCCTGAATCACTCTATCTCATCCCATCACCCTTTTTCCAAAATTATCCACAAAATGTCCAAGGAGTGGCTATACAAAGGGGTATTCTATAGCATTCAAAGTTATATTATAGAATAACATTTAATAATATTGGAAAGATATCTATAATGTCTTGTCAAAAAAAGGATGATTTAAATAAGTATGAAAAGTATAAAATTTTTCTTAGATAACAGTTACATGTTGATAAGGTATTTGGAATAATATATACCAGAATACTAAAAGTGTTATTTCTGATTGGTGGAATTTGGAGTGATTTTTACTTTCTTCCTTTTTAAATTTCAACAATGAACATGTGCTTCTATTAAAATAATTGAAGTTATTTTTAAGAAAAATAATTCAAGCTGATATTTGAGACCTGATTCCATTCACTCCAATTATAAGTACACTACCATAGTGACCTTAATGTTTTCACTGTTCTAAAACTTAGCAACAATGTTAATATCTCATAATGTATTTGGTATTATATATATATATATGTGTGTGTGTGTGTGTGTGTGTGTGCGCGCGCGCGTGTAGAGAGAGAGCGAGAGAGAGCCTTCCCCTTTACATAGACTGAATGCTATTGATACTAACTTTGGAAGAAAGCATAGAGGTCATTCAGCCCAATCTATCCATACTACACAGATTTCTCTATGGCTAATCACTCCCTCCCACCACAGATTCAGAAATATTTTCCAATTAAATAATTTCACTGACTGAGAACCCAGAAACTGAGGGGAAGTGAAGTCTCTTGTTAGACAGCTCTCGGGTATTTCTATCTTGCATCAAACCAAAATCAACCGGTAAAAGATTGGAACACTATCATTTGTTTTCACTAGAGTAATAGAGTAATTATACTTTTTAATAGATATGGCTTTAAACACTTAACTAGAGCTAATATTCTCCCAAAATTCTCTGTCCTATAGGACAGCTTTCCTCAACGTTTTTAGCACCAGGGACACGTTTCATGGAAGACAATTTTTCCATGAATGAGGGAGCACATAGCAAGCAATGGGGAGCAGCAGTAAATACAGATGAAGCTTCTCACCTGCTGTTCACCTCCTGCTGTGTGGCCTGGTTCCTCACAGGCCTGGGGGTGGGGACAATAGGTCTAGGCTAAGTCTTTCTCATTCTTTTAACAGCTCCTCATTTCTCTCCATTGCCACTGCCACCACCCTGCTTTAGCCTGCTTCTGTCTCCCTCACCTGAGCCACCGAAAGAGATGCCTCCTCCCCAGGAGGTCACTCTGCCTTCTCCTCTTCCTTCTCCAGTCCATTCTCCACATGGAGACTCAAAGTGCTAATCAGATCCTGAGACTTTCCACTTCTAAGCCAATATGTAGCTCCCCATTGCACTCACACAAAAATCTGAACTTCACCAATGCCCTGTGGAAGATTTGGGCTTGACTTCCCTCCCTCATCCTAGTCTTATCACAGCTCCTCAAAGGGTCAGCACCTTCCCACACTATTGTCTTGCCAGGTGGTATCATAGCAACAAGGGTAGAATCTTTTAAATGTTAAAAATTTTTATTAATTTATTTTTATTTCAGGATATTATGAGGGTACAAACATTTTGGTTACATTTTATGACTTTGCCTCACCCAAGCAAGGGTTAGAGGCATGCCCTTCCCCTCTACAAGTCCATTAGTTGTGAGTTTACCCCCAACAACCCCCTAATCCCTGGAGAATATTACTAACGTGTGAGCACTATAGTGTTGATCAGTTAGTGCCAATTTGATGGTGAGTACATGTGGAGTCTATTCTTCCATTCTTGTGATACCTTATGTCCAAGGATGGGCTCAAGCTCTATTCAGGAAAATATGAGAGGTGCTAGATCACCATCATTTCTTATAATTGAGTATAATCCATTGTATACATATGCCAAATTTTAATAATAGGCTCATGAATTGATGGGCATTTGGGTTGCTTCCATATCCTTGCAATAGTGAATTGTGCTGCCATAAACATTCAGGTGCAGATGTCTTTATTATAGAATGTCTTTTATTCCTTTGAGTAGATGCCTAATAGTGCTATTGCTGGATCAAATGGTATTTCTATTTTTAGCCCTTTGAGGTATCTCCAAATTCTTTTCCACAGAGGTTGCACTAATTTGCAGTCTCACCAGCAGTGTAAGAGTGTTCCTGTCTCTCCACATCCTCGCCAGCATTTGGTTTTTTTGGAATTTTTTGATAAAGGCCAATCTCACTCGGGTTAGGTGATATCTCATTGTGGTTTTAATTTGCATTTCTCTAACGATTAGAGATGTTGGGCATTTTTTTATATGTTTGCTGGCCATTATTCTGTCTTCTTTTGAAAAGTTTCTGTTCACGTCCTTTGCCCATTTGTCAATGGGGTTGTTCGATTTTTTCTTTTAATTTTTTTAAGTTCTATGTAGATTCTTCTTATCAGCCTTTTATCAGATGTGTAGAGAGAAAATATTTTCTCCCATTCTGTAGGCAGTCTATTCACTCTAATGATAGTTTCCTTGGCTGCGCAAAAGCTTTTTTAATTTGATCAGACCCCATTTATTTATTTTTGTTGCTGCTGTAATTGTTTCAGGGGTCTTCTTTAAAAATTCTTTCCCTATGCCAATGTCTGAAAGGGTCTCCCCAACATCTTCTTCTAGAATTCTTAAGTTTCCATGCCTTAGTTTTAAGACCGTTATCCATCTTGAATTGATGTTTGTAAGAGGTGAGAGGTGGGTATCCAGTTTCAATCTTCTTCAGGTAGCTATCCAGTTTTCCCAGTACCATTCATTGAAATGAAATTCTTTTCCCCGGTGTATTTTTTGTCTGCTTTGTCAAAGATCAGATTACCATATGTGGATGGTTTCATCTCTGCATTCTCAGTCCTATTCTAAAGGTCTGTATCTCAGTTTTTGTGCCAGTACCCTGCTGTTTTAGTTACTATAGCCTTGTAGTACAGCTTGAAGTCTGGTAGACCGATACCTCCAAGGTTGTTCTTTTCTCTTAAGATTGCTTTTGCTATACAAGGTCTTCTCTGGTTCCACACAATACGTAGAATTATTTTTTCTAGATCTGTAAAGAATGATGAAGGTACTTTGATAGGGATTGCATTAATTCTGCAGATCACTTTAGGTAATATGGACATTTTAATGATGTTGATTCTACCAATACAGGAGCAAGGTAGATTTTTCCATCTCTTTACATCTTCCACAATTTCTTTTCTTAGTGTTTCGTAGTTCTCCCTGTATATGTCTCTCACACCTTTTGTTAAAAATATTCCTAGATATTTAATTTTCTTTGAGGCTATTGTAAAAAGTATTGCGCTTTTGATTTGAATTTTGATTTGACCATTATTGGCATATATGAATACCTTTGATTTGTGTATATTGATTTAGTATCCTGAGACTTTATTGAATTCATTTATCAATTCAAGGAGTCTCTTGGTTGAATCCTTGGGGTTTTCTAGATATAATATCATATCATCATCAAAGAGCAAGAGTTTGATCTCATCTGCCCCCATTTGGATGAACTTAATTCCCCTCTCTTTTCTAATTGCTCTAGAAAGGACTTCCAACATTATGTCGTATAGAAGTGGAGATAGTGGGCAAACTTGTGTGGTTCTGGTTCTAAGTGGGAATGGTTTCAATTTTTCCCAATTAAGCATGATATTGGCCATGGGTTTATCATAAATGGACTTGATAATTTTAAGATATGACCCGTCTATGCCTATTTTGTTAAGAGGTTTTATCATAAAGGTGTGCTGGACTTTTTCAAATGCTTTTTCTGTATCTACTGAGAGAATCATGTGGTCTTTGTTCTTGCTTTTATTTATGAGGCGAATTGCATTTATAGATTTCTGCATGTTGAACCAGGCTTCCATCCCTTGCATAAAGCCCACCTGGTCATGGTGAATTATTTTTTTGATATGCTGCTGAATTCGGTTTGCTAAAATTTTGTTGGGGGTTTTTGCATCCATATTCATGAGGGATATTGGTGTGTAGATTTGGTTTTTTTTGTTGTGTCCTTTCCTGGCTTTGGTATCAAGGTGATATTGGCTTCATAGAATGAGTTAGGAGGGATACTATCTTTCTCAATGTTGTGGAATAATTTCTGTAGTACGAGTTTTTCTTTGTATGTTTGGTAAAACTCTGAAGTGTAGCCATCTGGTCTGAGACTTTTCATTTTGGAAGGTTTTTAATTGCTGCTTCAATTTCTGTGCTTAAAATTGTTTCTATTCAGGAATTCTATTACAACCTGGGTGAACTTAGGGAGGTTGTATGTTATAGGAATTTGTCCATTTCCTCCTCATTATGTAGTTTGGTTTTTTTTGTTGTTGTTTTTGTGTAGGTTTTTATAGTAATCAAAATAATGTTTTGTATTTCCGTGATGTCTGTTGTGACCTCTCCTTTTTCATTTCTAATTGAGTTTATTAGAGTCCTTTCCCTTTGAATTCTTGTCGATCTAGCAAGAGGGCTGTCAATTTTGTTTATTTTTTTGAAAAACCAGCTTTTGGTTTTGTTGGTCTTCCATATAGCTCTTTTCTTCTCAATTTCATTTAGTTCTGCTTTGATCTTAGTTATTTCTATTTTTCTACCAGGTTTGGAATTGATTTGCTTTTCTTTTTCCAATTCCTTGAGACTGTTTATGAGATCGTCGGTTTTTGAACTTTCTGTTTTTTGGATGTGAGCTTTTAATGCTATTAGCTTTCCTCTCAGGTATGCTTTTGCTGTATCCCACAGGTTTTGATAATTTGTGTCTCCTTTACCATTTAGTTCAAAGACACTCTTGATTTCCCTCTGTATTTCCTCCTTAACCCAATAGTTATTCAACAATAGATTGTTTAGTTTCCATGACTTTTGAGGTGGTGAGTATTTCTGTTGGAAGTGAACTCTAATTTTATACCACTATGATCAGAAAAGATACACGGTATAATTTCTGTTTTTTTAATTGTTCAGCTCTGATTTGTGACCTAGTATGTGATTAATTTTGGAGAAAATTCCATGGGCAGATGAGAAGCATGTATATTTGGCTTTATTTGGGTGGAATGTTCTATAGAGGTCTGTCAGGCCCTTTTGTTCTAGAGTTCTGCTTAAGCCCATTATATCCATGCTGATTTTCTGTTTGGAAGATCTGTGCAGTTCATTCAATGGGGTGTTGAAGTCCCCTGCTACTATGGTGTTATTGTTTATCCTGCTATTTAGATCAGACAAGGTTTGCTTTCTGTAACTGGGCGCTCCTGAGTCAGGTGCAAAATATTAAGAATTGTTAATTCTTCTTGTTGGATCTTCCCTTTCACCATTATATGGTGGCCATCTTTGTCCTTTTTTACTTTTGCTATTTTAAAGCTTATGTCATCTGAAATAAGTATGGCTACCTCTGCTTTCTTCTGACTTCCATTTGCCTGAATACTTGTTTTCCATCCCTTGACCTTGAACCTGAAGGCATCTTTGTAGGTTAGATGAGTTTCCTGTAGACAGCAGATACTAAGCTTGTGGATTTTTTCCACTCCGCCAGTGTATGTAGCTTCAGAGGAAAGTTTAAGCCATTCACATTTATTGAGAGGATTGAAGTTTGTGGTAGATTTCCATTCATATTGTTGGGTGAAATCTCGTTGTTTAGTTTCACTCCTTGAGCCATCAGAGAGTAAAGATTCTAGCCTTTAACTCTTGAATGATTTTACTTTGGAGAGTGCCTATTGTGCTGTTCAGTGTGTAATGCAGGTCTCGGTACTACCTGTAGGGCTGGTCTGGTCTTTGCAAATTCCATCAATGATTGCTTGTCTGGGAAGGACTTCATTTCTCCCTCAAAGATGAAACTTAATTTTGCCAGATAAAGAATTCCAGGTTGGGCATTTTTTTGTTTTAAAAGATTAAGGATAGGCACCCAGTCCTTTCTGGCTTGCAAAATTTCAGTTGAGAAGTCTGTAGTTAGTCTGATAGGTTTTCCTTTGTAGTTTATTTGTTGCTTTCACCTCACTGCTCAAAGAATTGCTTCTTCCATGTTTACTTTGGTAAGCCTCATAACTATGTGACACGGTGATTGCCTTTTCACATTGAGTCTCCCAGGAGTTCTGTGTGCTTCTTGCATCTGGATACCAGGCATATTTTCCTCCAGTATTCCATGAAATAAGTTTTCTGGCCCTTGTGTATTTTATTCTTCTCCCTCTGGAATGCCAGTGATTCTTATGTTTGGCTTCTTCACATAATCTCACATTTCTTGTATGTTCTCATCTTGTCTCTTGTTTCTGTGTTCTTTTTCTTCATCCGATTTGTTTAGCTCATAGGCATTATCTTCAAGCTCTGAGATTCTTTCCTCTGTGTGATCCATTCTATTCTTGAGGCTTTCCACCATGTTTTGAAGTTCCCTGAATGCCTCTTTCGTTGCCAAGATTTCAGTTTGGTTTTTCCGTAGTATTTCAAATTCTTTAGAGAATTTTTGATTAATTTCCTATGTTGTTCTTGTGGTTTCTTTATGTTGGGATTCTATTTTCTCTTCAATTCTATTGAGTTTTCTTACAATCCATATTCAGAATTCATCCTCTGTCAGTTTAATCATATCATGTAAGTTGGTGTCTATTGATGGAGATCGAATATTTTCTTTTGGAAGTGAATATCTCTCTGATCTTTCATGTTTCTTGTGTTCTTTCGCTGATTCTTTCTAATCAGGGTACTTCCCAGCACTGGGGGTGCTGGGACTGGTTTATGAACTTAATTCTCAGTCCCTGAAGGGACGTTCCTTGACAATGCTGGGGAGATGTGCTCTGGTACTATAATGTCTTAGAGGTGTTTTAGCCTGTTGGGTTATCTCTGACCTGTTGTCTTCACCTCCTGCTACAGGAGATCATTGAGTTTGGATCCCTTGCTTAGACTCCCAGGAGTTGGATCACTCTTGTATGTATAACTTCACTGCTGTCCACTAGTTTAAGATGGAAGACATTGTGTTGGGCTATGAGGTTACCCTTTTTTTTGTTGCTTGTAGTTTGCATGGAGCAGTTGATTATCAAGGTATTCCAATAACTTTGTATTGAGCTCTAATGGCCAAATGGGATATACAAGTGCCTCAGTCTTTGGAGAATGTCATACCACTCCCAAGGGTTACTTGAGCCCTGTTACCACTTTAGGTGGGATGAGAAGAGCAACAGGTACCTGTGAGCCTAAGAGTGTATACTTTAGACATTGCTTGATCTCCAGCTAGGGGAGAGCTGCTAATATGTCATTCAGGGCTCTTTCACCAAACTTGCGAAGCAGCTCCTGAGAGGGGGTGTCAATTGGTGCAATTTCTAAGGACTCTGGTCAAGATTTTCCTTCCCAGACTGGAAGCCCCATAGCTAGGCAATACCCTGGGCGCCAAGGGCAAGCCCTTGTGTTATGATCTTATTAGACTATCAAAATCAACCGGCTGTACTGAGTCAACAATCTGTCCCCTTTTGCTTAGTTCCAAGGTCCCAGAGATTCAGGTCAATCACACTGGGAAAGCAACATTTTCTCCTTTCTCCCTGCCTTCAAGGGCTGAGTCTGTCCTTTTGGGCTGGGGGGTGGGGGGAGGCTTGGTTGATACTACCTCAAGGCCCAGCCCTGAAAATGCCTTCTCTCCTTTCTCCCTTCCTCCAAGGGTGGAGTTGGCCCTGCCAGAGAGCAAGATAAGCCTCCAGACTGGGGAATGGGCACTTCCTGGGGCCACCAGACATCTAAGCCCAAAAGTGCTTACTCTTCTTACTCTGCCCCTGCAAGAGTAGGGTTGGTCTAGTTTATAGGAAGCATCAGGTACTGACAGGTACTGAAACTGAGTACAGACACTCACGAAAGGCCCTTGACCTCACACATGCAGATACTGAGTTCAGGACCATCATTGAAGGCCCCTGTCCTCACAGGTGTAGACACTGATTTCAGGACCCTCACTGAAGACCCCTGAACTCAAAGTTGCAGACAGTGAATTCAAGACCCTTACTGAAGGCCCCTGAATTCACAGGTGTAGACACTGGGAACAGGACCCTCACTGCAGGCCCCTGAACTCACACCTGCAAAAACTGAGTTCAGCACGCTCACTGAAGGCTCCTCAACTCAAAGTTGCAGACACTGAGTTCAGGACACTCACTGAAGGCCACCGACCTCAAAGGTGCAGACACTGAGTTCAGGATCCTCAGTGAAGGCCCCTGTCTTCACAGTTGGGGACAGTGACTTTATGACCCTCACAGAAGGCTGCTGACCTCACAGAAGGCTGCTGACCTCACAGGTGCTGGCATTATGTAAAGGTCTCTCACTGAAGGCCTTGGTCTCACAGGTGGGGGCACTAAGTTTGGGACCCTCACTGAA
>RJWJ010049151.1:0-10352 GCA_004363605.1 Indri indri | reverse complement strand
GAGTGATGGCCCACACTGGTTTCTGCTGACATTGTGTCTCATGAGTGTGCTCTGGTGGCTTAGCTGCTTCTGGACGGTTCCCAGGGCAGGAGAATCTTGGGGGAGCCTGGGAGCCCCTGGTCCTGGGGTCTGTTCTCCTTAGGAGCACCACAAGCCCTGCCCTCCAGGCCTTGCCTCCTCCTCCGGCACTGCCATCAAGCCTTTCGCAGGCACCTGGCACTTCATGGAACCCACTGACTTCTGTCCCCTATCCAATCTCCCACAATCTCTGCTCTCTCTCTTTTCTGCTTTTAAAAATGCTTTCCTCTCTCTGCTTTCACTCCAAGACACCCAGGGTTATGTTGTCAACGGACTTCGGTTTTACAGACGAGAAGAGCCTCTGACTTCATATGTACATGTTTTCAGCTCTGTAAAAATTATGAGGTAAGAAGTAACACAGGACTTTCCTTCTTGCTTGAGACTGGGGGAAGAGAAAAACAGGAGAACTGAATAAATTAGAATTTTAAAAATTCTCCCAACACAGGTGTATGCCAATCCCTCAAAGAGATTTTTTAACTTGGGGTTTTATAAAGACAATAAAAGCGTTTATGGTTGATTGAATATGCCCTAGAATGAAAACTTGAAATACTTTGCTGTACGCTACATTAAAGGTAAATACATGGCTCTGATACAAATTTCCAGTGCCTCCCAGAACCGGGAAGAACTTGCAGCCTGGGTTCAGTCTGATCTGCATTCCTTTTTCCCCCAGGTCCTGCTCATCTTCTCCATGTGAGTTCTGCACTGACCTTGTCTCACGCTAGTATGTCAGTTTGTTATAACAAGGTCCATTTACATTAAGTTCTTAGCCTTTGCTAATGTACACGTTCAAAGTTTTCTTTAAATTCTGTGTGGAGGTTTTATCCTTGCATTAACCAAGCAGGGTTGTTCTATCCAACAGGCTGGAGAATCCCATGCATCCGCTGAACCTGGTAACTTGGGGAGGGTCACTGATGTACAGGCCTTCCTCTTGCTCGAATCTGAGCATGCTCTGTTCCCTACTTTCTTTGTGGCATTTCCTGTCTTACTGCAGCTCATGGGGGTATTTTAAACTTCATGTTAGCTAGAGACATTGTTTACTTGGTGTCTGAGGGGAAAACAGATTCCAAAGCATTTGCTTTGTAATATCATTAAACATTCCTCCTGCTACATATCACAGGGACGCTGCTGTGTATCACCTTTGCTATGATAAAGATTACAGTTGCACTCGCAGGAAATTCTCCCTCTAATTTTTAAAATACATAAATTGTATTATATGTTTTATGTCAGTGCTATTTGCCTTTAATTACGTTTTGAAAGAAAACACCTATGTGTTTTCCTTTTCCTAATTTAAATTCCTTATCAAAGTAATAAATGAGTCTAGTTTAGGAGGTCAAATACTGTTTTTTGGCTATAAACATTTATGGCTGTTTGACTTCATAAACTAGTGGTTCCCCAGTTCTGCTCTCCAGAGACCACTATTTTCACTCTTGACAGTTTTTTTCTGGCATTTGGTTCCACATTTTAACATTTCTTTGGAGAAGCTGTGCTGATTCCTAACTATTCATGGCAGGAGGAGGCTATGGGGCACCTCACCCCTCATCTCAAGCCTAACGAGGATGCTTTAGTAGAACCCTTTGGAGAGCTCGATACATGTCCTTGAGCCACAAGGCACAAAGACTCATGTATGACTCACATCTGCGGCAGACTAGTTTCTCTGGTTGTGGGAGTGAAGGAACATTGTTGCTGAGTGTGAATGTCCTGGCTACCCAGAGTTCGTTCTGGTAAAGAATGTTTCTAGATGTGCACTGTGCAAGAGAGAGTGAAATGTGCTGGGGATCATCTTAGATTCTATCAACTGAGCCATCTGTAGAGGAAACGGGAACTAAGGAGACAGAGACTGGAGATGAACCACCAAATTCTTGGGGCTGTGGAAAGAGCCAAGTGACCAGCCCGACTAGAGATGTATCACTTAAGTCAAGGGAGCTATGTATAAAACTTCAGGTGCGGGGAGTCTCCAATGAACCAGTGAAAGCACCTCTGAGAAAAAACACTCTGAAAGCAGTGGCTCAGGACCTGCTCTTCTTTCCTGTCCTTCCTTTTCTCCACCCCAACCTCAGGGAAATTGAAACAGCAGCTAGGGAGTGGGGATAGAAGTGACTAAGGGAAATAGAAGACGGAGGCCACACTTTTTTACCCAAAGGCAGGCAGCCCACTTGCAGATGGCCTTGGCTGGGGGAGGCCAGGCAGGTGTTCCCCCTTTAAAAGGAGATTGATGAATCGATGTGTTAATATAAGTCTGGAATTCTAAATTGTGAATTAAGACTGTAGGTTCATGGCTGGGCGCAGTGGCTCATGGCTGTAATCCTAGTATTTTGGGAGGCTGAGGAGGGAAGATTGTTTGAGCTCAGGAGTTTCAGACCAGTCTGGGCAGTAGTGAGACTCCATCTCTACAACAAAATAAAAAATTAGCCGGGCATGATGGTCCCAGCTATTTGGGAGACTGAGGCAGGAGGATGGCTTGAGCTCAGGAGTTGGAGGCTGCAGTGAGCCATGATGATGCCACTGCACTCTAGTCCGGGCAACAGAGCGAGACACTGCCTCAAGGAAAAAAAAAAAAGGACTGTGTGTTCTCTTTCTTGATTTAATCCCTCATTACTGTAGATCTTCCAGTAGATTCTTGGGAAAGAATTCATGGAGATAAAGTTTTTGAGTAACATGTGAAATGACTGTTTAATCTCATACTTGATTGGTATCTTGACTGGATATAGAAACATAGGTTGGAAAGCATCTGTCCTTGGAACTTCGAAAGCTTTGCTTTATCTTCTAATGCTATGGTGGGAAGTCAAGTGCCAGTCTGACCCTTGATTTTCTGTGACATGTTTTTTCTTCATGGAAGCTTTCGGGATCTTCCTGCATCCTCAGAGATTCTGGGATTTCACAGTGACTTGCTTTGACATGAATCTTTTCTCATTCATTTCAGTTGGCATTCAGTGAAATCTTTCAATCGAGAAAGTCATGGTCTTCTGAAAAATTTTTTTGTATTTATCTCATATCCTTCTTGGAGCCAAGCATGGTGGCTGTAAATCCCAGCTATTCAGGAGGCTGAGGTGGGAAGATCTCTTGAGGCCAGGAGTTTGAGACCAGCCTGAGCAACATAGAGAGACCCTGTCTCTAATGAGAAAAAAGAATAAAATAAGCAAATAAAAAGAAAAAAGAGCATAATATCCTTCTCTTCCCCTGTCCCCTTCTTATTGTTCTCTCTTTCTGGAACTGTTTCTGATAGGATATGCTACATGTCTTCTAAAAGTTCCTAATTTTCTCTCCTATTCTCTACCTCTTTTCCATTTATTCTAGTATACAAGATTTCCTCAACTTTATCTTTAAACGCCTGCAGCATTTTTAACTCCTGATGTCATAATTTTTATTTCCAAGAAATCTTCTGTATTAGTTTTCTATTGCTGAGTAACAGAGCACCCAAAATCTAGCAGCTTAAGCCTTCAAATATGTATTATCTTAGTTTCGGTGGGCCAGGAATTCAGGAACAGCTTAGTTGGGTCGTTTGGCTCAGGGTCTCTCATGAAGTTGAAGTCAAGATATTGGCCAGGGCTGCAGTCAGCTGAAGGCTTGACTGGGTCTGGAGGATGGCCTTCCAAGATGGTAACTTGCAGGCTGTTGGCAGAAGGCCTCAGTTCTTTGTCACATGGACTTCTCTATAAAGCTACTTGAGTATCCTCAAAGCATGGCAGCTAGCTCCCCACAGATTAAGTGATCTGTGTCAAGCAAGGCTGGGCCAGGTGTGGTGGCTCATGCCTGTAATCCTAGTGCTTTGGGAGGACTGCTTAAGGCCAGATGTTCGAGACCAGCCTGGGCAACATAGTGAGACCCCATCTCTACAAAGAATTTTTAAAAATTAGCCAGGCATGGCGGTGCACACTTGTAGTCCCAGCTACTTTGGTTGAGGTTGAGACATTATAAAACCACAGTGTCCTTTCTGTCTTTTATTTATATCCTAGTCTCAGAAGTCAAATAACTTCAAATCATTTCTACTGTATTATATTGGTCAAGCAGACCAACTCTGATGCAGTCTGGGAAGGGACAACATAAGGCTTTGAATTCCAGGAGGCGGGAATCAACCACTGGGGACCATCTTGGAAGCTGGCTACTGCACATTTCTTCTTCTCCAACTGTTCGTTTTAAAAATGTCAATCCTGGTTTTGTTTCATGGATTCAGTGTTTTATCTTTTTCTTAAAGATACTATTTGTAGTTTTCTTAAAATTTATTTATACCCCGCAGTACTTCTAGCACAGAAAACTGTGCTATATATACATGCATCTCCAAATAGAAAATAGTGTTTTTAGTTTTGTGTCTTTTAGGTTTGTATTTCAAGTATATTAAATGAGTAACCATGCATAGATTGATTTAAAAGCATTTAGCCAGATGACTTGAAGGTAAAAATCATTTTAAAAGGAAAGCAATATGCTGTTTTTTAAGAGCGAATTGATAAAAAACAATGTTATGCAAATTATGTGCTCCTGAGATGTGTGCGAAACAGGGTTTTATAAATTATATCATATTTTTAAAGTATTAGGATATGCTGATAAAACTTTTAGTAAACTTTTTTTGGAAAGTGAAGAGGTGCCTGACAATTTATCTCTTTGCAATATGATGAGATGTTTAATAATATGGGCTCAGAAATCAAACATGGTTTTGAATCAAATATGGTTTTGAATCATCTTTACAACTTCTATGTGATGTTGAACAAACTACTTAACCTCTCAGAGCCTCCATAAAATGAGGATAATAATAATACCTACCTCACGGGGTTGTTGTGGGCACAGAAGGAGAAAATACATGTAAAACACTCAGAACTATTCCTGACACATATTACATACTCAGTAAACATTAGCTGTTATTAATATTTTTTGTAGAATGAGGCACCACTGGAAATGATCACAGTATGCAACCCATCCAATCAATTATTTATGAACAACTGCTACATGTTCTTTTGTTAAAAAGTATTGCGTATGATATATTTGATGTATTTGCTTCTGATAATAACAATGAAGCTTGAGAAAATCCACCACGTGTTACCAAGTGTGATTGTCTTTAAGAGCTATCAAGTATGATCTCAATCACCAGAGTGGAAAAATCTTACTATAGAATCATATGGAACACCCCCACGAACCTCTCCAATACATACCCACCCCCTAAACGATACCCACACATTCACGCATATATAGCAAGAGGTACTGTTTATCTCAATGTTTGCAAGCTGAAGAAAGAAAATCTATGTCTCTGAAAATATAATGTTGATTTTTTATTCCAACATAGATATCTTTATTTGGGGAACATCATTTAGTACACAGGCATTAGAATTTTATAATTGCTCTTTTGTGGTACTGTGTTTTAACTTTGCATCAGTCGACCTTTCTGAAATGTGATGTATTTTCTTCTTTCTTTAATGTTAGTCCTAGTAATGATGGTATTTAACATTCATTGGCCAATTACTTCATGCCTATGCTTTCCTTGCATTAACTCGCAACAGCCCTGTGAGGTGGATACCCATTATTTCCATTTGGGAGGCGAGGCACAGAAGTTGAATAACTTGTCTAAGTGGTGGAGCCAGGATTTGCGTCAGACAGCCTGGCTCTAGCACCAACTTGCTTAACCACCATACCATACTATACACTAAGTGTATAGTATCTACAGTGAGTTACACTGCTACTATACTGCCTCTACACTACTAAATGTATTGTAGTGTATAATATTAGTGAGTTAAATTATGATGTTCCACAAAATACCTGACTAGGGTTTGCATTTACCATGGGGTTGAGTTTAAATCAAGTGAAAATCAGAAATGTGACTATGTTACAATGAACTCATCACATTTTTGTAAAATATTTTATGTAGAAATGCACCTTATCTAGTTAACATAGATTTTGTCTTTTGAGCTCTATTTTTTTTTTTTTAAAGCAGGTTCTATAGTGAAGCTCATTGTGTCAAGGACTATGTTGAAGGAAACTGTAAAAATAATAAAATTATCATTTTATATCTGTCTAGTGTTTTATTTTTTTTTGATGTTTATAGGTGTTGAATTCCCTATTATAGGAGGGGAAACTCTTCACTTTGCAAAAATGATCCAGAATTTTCTAAGAATTTCATTATCACATTCATTTAACTCATGAAGTCCCTAAGGCTTTACAAATATTATCCAGTGTCCTCTGGCAACAGAAAGGAAAAAAAATATGTAACTGAGTTACTGGCCTCAGGAATGTTGAACTGATAGGGGAAAGTTTATTCTCCTGTTAATTCCAAGGAGCTTTTAAAAATAATGGTATAGAAGTTACCTATTATTTTATACAGGAATCACCTTTATCCTTTGCTTCATTGACCAGCCCTCCATTTTTTGTAAAAGCATTTGCCCTGTGAAGCTGGACGCCCAGGAAAACTCTCCATGGTGTTCACTTTCATATCTCAAGCCATCTAGGGGGATTTGAGATGGGACTGGGTATTAGGCTAGTGGTAAAATCTTCCCTATCTGCAAGCTTATTTGGTGCTTGAATTCCTCTTGTAATCATATTTGTCAAAGGTCCACCTGTCCCTTCTAGAACAGTCCACAGATACCTGGGAGCTCGCCACTTCTCAAGGTAGCCTCTAACTTCCTTCCTTCCTCGGTTCTTCCTTTTCTTTTCTTTCCTATCTCTCCCTTTCTTCCTTTCTTTTTTTTTATTTTCTTTTTTTTTTTCTAGTTCCTTATAACATCTACTTTTTTTGTCCTTCTTTCAGGGCCATACGGAACAAATCCAGTCCCTCCTACAACTACCTGGAGAGAGTCACTATTAATATTTATCTTTATTATCCACATCCCTCCATCTAAGACAAATGAATCACTCTACATTTAACATTTTTTTTTATTTTTAATTATTATGGGTACATAGTTGTATATCTTTATAGGGTAAGTGTGATGTTTTGATACAGGCATCAATGTAAATTAATCAAATCAGGGTAATGGGGTACCCATTACCTCAGGCATTTATTACCTCTTCGTGTTAGGAAAATTCCAATTCTACTCTTTTAGTTATTTTGAAGTATACCCTAACTTATTGTTGATTACAGTCACTTTGTTGTGTTATCAAATATTGTTCATTCTATCTAACTATCTAACTGTATTTTTGCAACCATTAACCATCCCCACTTTATCCCCCCTCCCCGCTACCCTTCCCAGCCTTTGGTAACCATCGTTCTACTCCCTGTCTCCATGAGATCAATTGTTTTTAATATATAGCTCCCACATATGAGTGAATTGCTCTGTGTTAAAGGCTATAGGTTTCTTCCAGCGTTCTTCCTAAGCCAATATCAGCTAACATTTATTGAGTGCCTGTTCTGTGCCAGGCACTATCTGTATACCATTTCTAATCACTACGACCTTGCCAGGTGACTTAATGATAGCCAATACCTACACAGCCTTCGCAATCAACTCATCTAGGATATGGTGTGCACAAGTAAGGGACTTACACGAGTGCTTGACACATAGTAACATTCAATAATTGTTGTCTGTTATCTTTTTGTACTCCTGTGAGAATTTGGGGAATTTTTGATTCAGCTACAGTGTTCTACATAGAATTAACCTGAGGGAAGCTTCTGGCTCCTGATGAACTATTTCTCCCAGCTTTATATTAACCACATATTTTGGTACTTAAAGCCATTCAAGAGAATAATCAAGGATCAAAGAATAATCAAGGAGGCCTGCATTTTCCAATAGCATCAGGTTATTCTGGGCCAGGCCTTTGCATGGTTCTTTGTGGTCTGTTGCTTTCATGAAAGAAGCACTATCCTGCACAAGAAGAACTCAGCCTGAAAGTTGAGTTTTAGCTCCAATGGGAGACAGCTAAAAAGACAGCTCTAGGTTGAGTTTCACATACTAAAATTCATCTTGAAAAAACTACCACTTTTCTCAGCTCAGTTAAAGGGGAAAGAATTAATGCCCTTGGCTGATCAGGGATGGCTCTGCTGGTGGCAGCTGCTACTCCAGTCTGAGAACCGGTATATATAGGCATTTATTGTTTGGGAAGCATCATTTAGTAAAAAGGCATTCAAATTTTACAATTGGTCATTTAGGATACTATATTTTAACTCAGCATCACTCTCACTCTTTTGTCCCTATGAGCATTAGTTTGGACTTTTGGGCCAATCCCTTGGGCTCAGACTTCTTTGAACTGAGGACTCGTGGCACTGGTCCAGGTGGTTAGACAAACCTCAGCAGATGGATACTGGTGGCTGTGGGTCTGGGATGTTCCCCTGCAGGAAGGGAGGTGCTCTAGAATAAGGAGTTCTCAGTCAGATTTAGGGAAATATGGGAAGAAGCCTGCTAGAAAGAGACCTAGGATTTGATTCCTGGGTGCTACACCCAATCTCAAGTGGCATTGGGAACTGTTCTTTCTCTGAATATGATCGTGTCAATTCTACAATTCCTTTTCTGTTTTTCTCTTTGGCTCCTTTCTTAAAACTGCAAATTGACATAGAGTTAAGATGCCCTCCAAAGCATAAAAGGTCACCCCTAGTTATCAGCTGTGTCACAAAATGTCAGGGGCAGAGGCTGGCTTTCCATGAAGCTAAGGAAACTTAAGCGTTAGAACGAATTCAAACTATATAAACATATATATACACACACATACACACACACACACACATATATATATATACACACACATTTTGTGAGTGTGTATGTGTGTGTATGTAATCAGGATTGTGGAGATACATTTACATATAGACCCCAAAGTAGTCAATGTCCACACAGCAATAATCAATTTTATTCCACAAGATAATGTACATTTGGCATTTCTATGGACAGCAATCATTTATATTTCTATAAATTTTTAACAATTTGCAGAGTTTGAAAATAGCTCAATGACAATGAAAAAGCACAAGCCTCTATAGAATGAGAAAACCAAGTACAGTGTGCTAGATAAGACTCTCATAACCTTTTTTTTTTTTTGGTCTATTTCAAAGTCATTCACATTTTTTCCTAGCAGTATGGTCATATGTTTTTGTAAAATTTCAACAAATATTTTGCCCACAATTGATTTATTTGGTATAACTTTCCACTCCAACTTCCCCTTTATGCCACTTTCCCTTATGGCCGTGGGGTGGCCATGAACATTTTTGGGATCCAGCTAAGGGATAGTTGAGCTGGAAATGTACTTAGTGAAGATTTTAGTAAGATATACTTACATGTTCACTGTCAGTACCTCGGGTAAAGTTATTGCTAGCTATCCAAGTGAGGGAAATGGAATGGCATCTGAGAATATTCTTTCCAACCTCTATGCTGACTCACTTGTCATTCTATACCCAAAAGAGCAGGACTATAATTCTTATCATCATATTAATATATATGTTCCATGGCACCCAGTACCAGAGGCAGTGGGTCATAAAGAAGCAACAAGGTTTAAAATATTAGGAGCCAGAAATTAGTTTGTTGAAAAATTATAATTAGCTGTAATTTATTTTCTAATTCTAAATAAATATTCACCTTATACTAACTTTTTCTATCTTTACCAATCTTTTGGTTAAGTGTTTACAATGTGACAATAGACACTACACTGTCTCCTGCTACCATCTGACCAGCTCACAGTCAATAAATGTTAATTGAGTCAACAGAAGCATAAATTATTGCAATCTGGGATGGTTAGGTGGACCAAAGAGAGGGTGTCCTGATCTTGGGTTTGGGGGATGGGTAATATTTGAAGCAATGGTAGGGGTAGGGGCATAAGCAAAGTGTGTAGATAGGAAAGACCACGGAAATATCAGAGGATAACAAATAGTTAAGATTGGCTCCAGTAAAAGGTGTGTGTTGAATAAAGGGTGAGAAAACAGGAACGAAAGTTTTAGTCCACATTAAGGTACAAGGATCTTGAATATCAGATTAAGAGCATTTAACTTCATCATACAGTCATGAGAGAGTGTATTGGACATCTGTTGCTTCTGCCTACCCAGAAGCCATGCTTTCCTCTGGTAATAGTACCCTCATATTCTATGGGAAACACGCTTTTTCTACCCTTAATCCATGTAGTTTGGATGAGTTGACATCGCCCTCCTGGCTCTAGAGTTGGGCCCATGACCCAGGTCTTTCGAATCGAAGTCAGTGTTAGGACTTGTGGTGGATAATTGAGAAAGAGTACTCTCTTTCTTTCTGCTAATGATGCTACATTTCTACAACACAAGTGTGCAGGAGGTGGCTGCTATTTTATCACACTTAGGAAGAATGTGGCTGGCAGTGAAGGCAACTCATAGCCAAGAGATGGAGGGAGGGAGATTCCTAACATTGCTTTAGTAC
>RJWJ010049150.1:0-10340 GCA_004363605.1 Indri indri | reverse complement strand
ACCCAGTCTGTAGTATTTTGTTATGGGAGTCCAAACAGACGAAACATTTACAATAAATATACAATAAACTTACAAATGTGGAAGGTAATTTTTTGCTTATCTTTTCCCGGTAACAGCTAATAAAGCTGTTATCAGTAAGAGACATAATTCACATACCATACAATTTGTCCAATTAAAATATACAATTCAATGTTTTTTTAATAAAATCAGGATTGTGCAATCATCAACACAATCATAAACATTTTAATCATCTCAAAAAAAAAAAAAAACAACTCTGTGCCCACTGCCTACACCTCATTTCCTCACCTCTCAGTCTTAAGCAAACACTAATCTACTGTCTCTGTGGATTTGCCTATACTCGACATTCCATGTAAGTGGGATCGTACCATATGGAGTGACTGGTTTCTTTCACTCGGCCTGTTTTCAAGGTTCATCCATATTGTAACATGTATCAGTACTTCATTTCTTTTCACAATTGAATATTTCATTGTATGGAGGAAACACATTTTGTTTTTCCATTCATCTCTTGAGGGTTTCCACATTTTTGGCTATGTGAACAATGCAGCTGTATACAGGTTTCTGTGTGGACATTTGTTCAGTCCTCTTGGGTGTACACCTAGGAGGGAGATTGCTGACCAAATAGTACCAACATGATCAACTTTCTGAGAACCAGGCTGCCGTTTCCCAGCTGGACCATCTTATATTCCCCCCTGCAGTGTGAGGGTTCCAATTTCTCCACATCCTCACTGACACTGGCTATAATCTGACTTTTTGAATCTAGCAACCCTAGCGGGTGTGAAGTGGTATCTCATTTCGGTTTCGATTTGCATTTCTTAATAGGCAATGCTGCTGAGTATCTTTTTATGTGTTTACTGGCTATGTGTTTTACCTTATTTGGAGGAAAATCAGAGTGTCATATTGACTGTGTTGTATGCCTGGTACTTGAGGTCATACGGATTTCTTTCACCAACCCTTCACTCTGATATGATTTTCCCTATTTTACATATGGGAAAACTAACACAGAGATTAAACTGTAGATTTTCATTTGAATTTTAAATCAATTTAAAAAACACACTAATTTGTATTTATGTAAAAAATGGGTTTCGCTCATTTTTACGTACTCCTCATGTTTTCACAATAACAACAAACGCGCCAGGTGCAGTGGCTCACACTTGTAATTCAGCACTTTGGGAGACCAAGGTGGGATGACTGCTTGAGGCCAGGAGTTTGAGACCAGCCTGGACAATACCTATGCAATAGCAAGACCCCATCTCTACAAAAAATAAAATTAACCAGGTGTGGTGGTGCGTGCCTGCTGTGTCCCAGCTACTTGGGAGGCTGAGGCAGAAGGATCACTTAGCCCAGGAGCTGGAGGCTGCAGTGAGCTATGCTGACTCCAGGCTGGGCAACAGAGTGAGACCCTGACTCAAAAAAAAAAAAGAAAGGAAGAAATGTAAGAGCCTCATAGGGTAAACACCTTCATCTCACTCCAAGGGTAAAGATAAGAATTCACTTTGACTACCAAAATCAGTCATCTATACATGAAGTTTCTTAAGCACAATTACGACCGCTATCACGGCGTGTTTATTTCAGCTACTTAAGGCCCTGCAATCCTATCTCAGCGATCCTCCAGCCCTTGAGCTTCATGTACTTTTCCAAAGGCTTTAAGTAATTTGAAACATCTCCGCATGAAAGCAGCTCCACGTCTGTCCACAGACTGCGGCTCCCGTGCTCAGTATCTGTATTTGGTGGAGTAGTCCTTGGGAGACACAACCAGGCCGCGGCCTTTGCGGGCCCCGCGGTACACAGTCTCTATGATGTCCACCATCTCCTGCTTGTCCTCCATGGCCCAGTTAATCTTGTTGTTGTTGCCGGTGCCCAAGTCAATCATGATGTGCTTGTTCCTGCAGAGAGACCAGGGTGTCAACCCCACACAAATCCCACAATTCCATGGAAAAAGCCATATTTTTCCTGTTGTTAAGACAAGAACACATATACTCAAGAGGATATTCCATGATTTAGGTAGAAGGTGGGAAACAACCTAAATGTGACTTTTAAAAATACAATGCATTGTCCACCAAGCTTTTCCCATATTCTTCTGCATTTCTTTAGGACAAATATGCTAAAGGGAAATTAAAAGGTCAAAGGGCACAGCTTTAGTCACTTGGAAGACAAATTGTTTTCCAGAGGATTGTATTAATTTGCCTGAAAAAAGCGATACATACATTTTTCACAGCGCTCTTATGAGCACTTGGCATACATTTTATTAAAAGTCCTACGATGGTGAAATGAAAATGACGTTTTATACTCTATAATTAGGGAAGTAGATGATTCTTTACACGTATATATATATATTTTTTTAAGAGACAGAGTCTCGCTCTGTTGCCCGGGCTAGAGTGCCGTGGCGTCAGCCTAGCTCACAGCAACCTCAAACTCCTGGGCTCAAGCGATCCTCCTGCCTCAGCCTCCCGAGTAGCTGAGACTACAGGCATGCGCCACCATGCCCGGCTAATTTTTTTCTATATATTTTTAGTTGTCTGGCTAATTTCTTTCTATTTATTTATTTTTGTGTCAGTAGAGACAGGGTCTCGCTCTTGCTCAGACTGGTCTCCAACTCCTGAGCTCAAACAATCCTCCCGCCTTGGCCTCCCAGAGTGCTGGGATTACAGGCTTGAGCCACCGCATCCAGCCCTACATGTATATCTTTTAAGAGGCTAGATTTCTCCTTATGAATTTATATGTGCACTTTACAAGATAAAGATATTAACCCACTGTACTTACATGAATTTTTCCTGGTTTGGTGAAGACTGATTTTTATTAATTTAACTTCTCACTTCCACAAGATCATACATTTGGCTTTAATGCACTATTCCATGACAAGCGCCACATGAGGTCTCTGGTTTGGCCTCCTCTCAACCAGAGCGAGCTATGGGCAACTCTGATGTCACTCTCCTGCTTCAAACCTTCACTCCAGGAAAGATTCCATGTCCTCACGCTGGCCCAGGGGCCCGGGGTCGACCCTCGCCTGCTCTTGACCTTGCTCTCCCAGGCAGGCCCCACATGATGTCGAGAAGCTCCTTCTGTGCTGGCCTCAGGCTGCCTGCCAGGCATCCCCACGGCCCCATCTGGTTTACGTGCACTTCTCCAGTAACTATTTCTGTGTAAACACCTGCACCCTCGCACTTCTCCAATCCCCTCTGCTAATCTGCTCAGCTGCCTGCTTCTATCAGACGAAGTTCTAAGTGTGAGAACCCTCTTAGCTGACACTGGGTCCCAGCACTAGGCTACAAAGGCTGGGGGCTCAATACATGTACCTGGTGCCTAAATTAACTGAAGCACTAACACCACCTGTCTTGGAATTCCAGGTCCGAGAGACAGCAGAGAGGGGTTCTGTCTCCCTTCCAAGCACAGCATCGGTTCCCTGCACCCTCGAGCTCACCCCAGCATCTCCAGGCCCAGATGGCCTCAGCCCAAGACAGCTGCCCTGTTCCCACGAGAAGAATTGTGAAGAGCAAGAACGAAGGTCTAGATTGCCTTGGACAGACTGTCAGTAGAAGGGAATGAGCAACAGGGATCCTTGGTACAGGGTGGAAGAACAACAGGGAGGACGTGTGTCCTGCAGTCATGTCAAAGTCAGCGCTCATTGCGATAAACTTGGAATGTTTAGCGGAGGAAATTTCTAATCGAAGTCTTGAAGGTGCTATCTTCAAGAGGAGAGAGAGGGAAACTCGTGTAGAAACTGTTAACAAATGAACACACGCGTAGCCTCTCCAGATAGAAAAAGATGCTGAAATTCAGAAATGGCTGCTGAACGTGTGGCCAGAGAAAAGGGTGAGGGTCTGGCCACGCAACTTTTGCTGAAATTGAGGAAAGAGCAAGAGGTCACAGAGATGGAGGGCGTGCGTCACATATCTTCACAGCCAAACAGGAGGAAGCCTGAGGGCACGTCCAGCTGAGGGTCCCCCCCTGCTCCCGCCCCCCGACATCCAGAAACACACTGGCTCAGAGCGAGGGCCAGAGCGCCAGCAGAAGGGCTGCTGGACCCAGTGCTACTGGCTGCAGGGGCTGACAAACACCTTTCATGGAAAGTGAAAACTCTCGGGGCAGAACACCTTCCACAGGGTGAAGTATGGAGCCAGGAGGATAATCCCAGGCCTGGAAGCCCAAGTTTACCCAGCTCTGGATTCACACCTCCTTGTTTCTTCCCTTTCCCGTTTTGAAACGAGCCTGTTTCCTAGGCCTGCCCATATCGTGGGGAGGGACGTGGACCTTCACACTGGTCTCTCAGTCCACAGGTCCACAGTAACGAGGAGTGGTGCCCGAGGCTGCATGGATCACCTCCTGGAGCCTCATCCACACCCAACTCGGATGACCCAGACACAAGATTATGGACTCTTAACAGACACTGTCCAGAGGTAAGATCCTCATAACCTTGGCACGGGTGTATCTGGTACATGGGAGGGCACCAATCTTTAGGAGCCAGAAGGCAGACTGCAGCAGGCAAAGTCTTAAAATGCCCCCCGTGACTTCCTGTCCTAATCCCTGGAACTGTGCCTGTGATTCGTTATATGACACTGCGAAGGCCATTTTACAGATGCAGTTAAGGTTTCTAATCAGTTGACTTTAAAATAAGATTATGGATAAATAGATAAAGGAAATGTACATACAGTTGACCCTCAAGCAACATGGGCTTGCACTTGTGGGCACGCTTACGTGTAATTTTCTTCTGCCTCTGCCCCCAGCCCGAGACAGCAAGACCACCCCTCTTCTTCCTCCTCCTCAGCCTACTCAACGCGATGATGAGGATGAAGACCTTTCTGGTAATCCACTTCCACTTGATGAACGGTAACAGTATTTTTCCCTTCCTTATGATTTTCTTAATAATATTTTCTCTAGCTTACTGTATTTTAAGAACACAATATACAATACACACAACATACAAAGTATGTGTTCATTGACTATGTTACTGGAAAGGCTTCTGGACAACAGTAGTCTTTTTTAATAGTGTAAGATTTTAGGGAGTGAGAAGTTACACTCAGGTTTTCAAGTGCACGGAGGGTCAGTTCCCCTAACCCCCAAGTTGTTCAAGGGTCAACTGTATACACAATGGAATACTGAATACTATTCAGCCATAAAAAAGAAGGAAATCCTGCCATTTGTGACGGTATGGATAAACCTGGAGGAAATTATGTTAGGTGAAATAAGCCTGGCACGGAAAGACAAATAATCACATGATCTCACTCACATGTGGGATGTAAAAACGTTGGTCTCATAAAGTGAAGTAGAATAGTGGTTACCAGAGGAAGGGGTGGCTACGGGGCAGGGGCTTGGAGAGATGTTGGTCAAAGAATATGTACTTACAGTTAGAAGGAACAAGTTCAAGAGATCTATTGTACAGCATGGTGGCTACATGTAATGACAATATATGGTATTCTTGAAAAATGCTAGGAGAGTGGATGGAAGTATTCTCACCACAAAAATAACTACGTAAGGTTATGCATTTGTTAATTAGCTAGGTTTAACCATTCCACAATGTATATATACTTTAGAACATCATGTTGTACACAATAAATACATACGATTTTATGTCAATTTAAAAAATAAATACATTTAAAAAAAAATTAAAATAAGATTATCCTGGATTGTTTGGGTGAGTCTAACTAATCACACGAGCCCTCTGAAAGCAGAACATTTTCTCAGGCAGAACTCCAAGCTGGAGAGACTCAGCATGTTGGTGCTGGCTGTGACGACTCGGGGTCTCCAAGAGCAGAGAGAGGCCCTAGCCCATAGCAGCAGTAAGCAGATTCCAGACCTTCCACCACAAAGGATAGGCCTTGGCCAAGAGCCTGAACAAGCCAATGGGGACTCTTGCTCAAACCCCCCAGACAAGCACGCTGTCCATGATGGCTCTGGCCTGCTGAGACCTTAGGCAGAGACTCCAGCTGACCCTGCCTGGACGTCTTGCCTACAGAACTGTGAGGTCAGAAATGGGTGTTAATGTAAGCTGCTAAATTTGTGCATGTGTAACATAGAATATAAAATGAATACACACCCTACACAACACACCCAGACCTTCCTTACCCATTAGGAGGCTCTACTTTTGGAAAATGGTCCAATGCTCATACTGCTATTTACCAACCTCTTTGGTAACTATAGTAAGAAATTTTGACAGGTAATAACAATTTCAAATGATGATTTCTTTCCAAATTAAATTTGCATAGTAGAATTTTTGAGCTGATAAAATAATCTTGTATTTATAAGCTAAGTAATTAAGTTCAGGTTTTCCCCTTGGATATCAAAAAAGGACATTAAATAAAATCACTGATATCATATTTAATAAGTGAGTTATTTTAAAACATTTTTAATCAACAGTTTATAGTTAAAGGTATCTTAAATGTCAATAAGAATGTCTTCCATTTAATTATATTAATACTTTACATAGATTTCCGGGCAAAGTTGTTTCAAAAGGGTAATTTGCTACTGAGCAAATACTAAAACTTGAATTGTCACTTTGAAAATCATTTAAAGGATTCACAGTGATTGCCTGGTGAAACAAACTGGACTGTGATATGACAGTATAACCCACTTTTTATAAAGATATCTCGGCCATGTTAAACTTCCACAACAATATTCCATTTAAGTAACAATTTTTAAGATAACATACCTGAAGAAAAACATGACGGTACATGGATCGTAGAGCTCATACATTTTGTTGAAGTCAGGTACTTCTGTTATATCCACAAGATAAATAACTGCAAAATTTTTAACCTAAAAGTAAAGGACATTAAAAAAAAACACTAAAATAACAGATTGATTTGGATTTCATTCTATAAAAACACATTATAAAAACAAAATCAAGAATTTGTGTATAACAGAAAATTTTTCAAGCTATTCTTGAACATTTTTTCCCAGTAGAGCTAACACACAGGAAAATCATACACCATCGGGAACCCCCACGGCTGGCTACTTCTACCTCGCGTCCGCACTCCTCAGAACAGTGTGGGAACAGCTAAACTTCGCTCAGGCAACAAGTTCTGAGAGTCCAGTGGAAAACACCCACAACTATGAAATTCACACTGATCTAGTAATAATCTATATGAACTTTTACAAACACTTAATGACATGCATTAAACAAATGCTCTAAAACATGCCTGTAGAATCCAGCCATCTAGCCCCCATCATTTAGGTTTGAACACTTAAAAATACTAATAGTACCACAAATGATATTGCATATAGCAAGTTTTCTATAATTTTCTAACTACAAATTTTTAACTACAGAGGATTTAGAAAAACCAAAATAATAGAAAGAATGTAAAATCACCTCCAATCCCAACACCTAGAGGTGATTGCCGTTAATATTTTTGTCATTTTCTTTCCCATCATTTTTCTAGGTATATTTTTAAAAATCTGTTTATACCGTTTTAACAAAATGTGATCATAATGTGATCATACTACGTTTTGTATTCTGCTTTAATTATGAGCATTCTTGAGCCAGGTATGGCGGCTCACACTTATACTCCCAGCACTTGGGAGGCTGAGGGGGGAGGATCACTTGAGCTCAGGAGTTTGAGACCAGCCTGAGCAAGAGTGAGACCCCACGTGCAGTGGTGCACACCTGTGGTCCCAGCTACTCGGGAGGCTGAGGCAGGAGGATCCCTTGAGCCCAGGAGTTGGAGGTTGCAGTGACCTATGATGACGCCACTGCACTATAGCCGGGTGACAGAGCAAGACCCTGTCTCAAAAACAAAACAAAAAAAACCATGAGCACTCTCTCAGGTAAGATGAGGTCACACTAGAGGGTGGGCCCCACCCAACATGACAGCTACATGAAGACACAGCCCAGGCAGCACCAAGGACGGCAGTGAGGTGGCCACAGGCCCAGGGGCATCAGTAGTTGCCGGCAGCATCAGATGCTGGGAAAAGCAAGGTGGGACACTCCCCGGCGGGCTTCCGAGGGAACATGGCCCTGCCAACACCTCAGTTTTGGACTCTGGTCTCCAGAATCATGAGAGAATAAATTCCTGCTGTTTCAAGTCCCTCAGTTTGTGTTGTTTTGTCATGGTAGCCACAGGAAACCAACACGACATGCACAACATTTCGTCATATAATTCTAAAAACCTGACTATAATTTATAGAGGAAATAACATATGTGGGATTTGCATTAAATACTATAGCCTAAAATATGAGGGGTTAGATAACAAGACTAGCAAAATGTTGGTGATTGTTGAAGCTGGATGATAGGAATGAGGGTCGCTATCCTCTCCTCTCTGCTTCTGGGAATATTAAAAATTAATATGGAAATTTAAACCACCACCAGAGAGGGAGAGGAGAGAGAAAGAGGAACAGGGAACAAGCTCACACTTAATGAGACTCCATCTGCCTTCCAGCCTGGTGGAGAGAACCTGAATGAGACCCCAGCACGCGGCACACGCCAGATGCCTGCGTGCCCACCGTCTATGGGTCGCTTTTAAAAACCCCTAACTACACCTGCACATTCGTATCACACAAACTGCTTAGCTGGATCATTCTCAGTGAACACCCATTTCTGAAACTCTGGTTTCCTACAGCGTCCAAGGGGGAGAATGTGTTTGTCAGATGGCTAGAACCCGGTTTTATTTTCATGATAAAATAATAAACTGCATTCTGGTTTTATTTAAAAACAAAATACCCTACTACAGAAGTTAAGACCATAAAATGGTCACAGACATTAGGGAAGTGCAGGTTATATTTCATTTTTATCCTCTCGATGCCTTATTCAGGGATAGATACAATAAATACCAATAAAAATTATATTAACTTCTAGAGTTGCGAGGCAAATATTATTTGAAAAATCAAGTTGACAGGGCTATAAATTATGTACTTTAGAAAAAAGTATCATCACAAAAATTTTTATCATCCTTTTTTCTTCTATATAAAAATATTAAATAATAAAATCATTTGTGGTTTTTAATGATTTGTGGGCATTTAATAATCAGAAGGTAACTGAATAAATGTAATGTTTAAAGACAAACGAGTATCTCCTCCCGCCTTCAAGCTCTGGCCCATGGCATCTAACCCCCAGGAATTCTAACAGAAGCAGATGATCACACCAAGCTCACGTCCTACGAGAACTTGAACATCCTATTTCATCACAAATGGGTTTCAGGAACATGTGAGAATCCACTAAGTGCAAGGCACTTCTCACTCCTGAATTCTAATTCTTTCAACACCCCTAACCAGACTTTGTTAATGTTTTACATTTGATGGGATTAAGGCTCAGCCAGGTCTCATGACGCCCAGCCACATGGGGACGTGGCAGAGGTGACACTCAACCCAAGTCTGGTGAGATTTCCTAAACTGAGTCCTGAAGCAATCAGCATTCCCACATGTGGCAGAGGCCTGGGGAGGACAAGGAATTTGTCAGGCTAAGAGAATTCCACGTGTGAAGAGAAGATCCAAGACAGCAGCCAAGTCTCAGCTGCCACACCCAGAGAAAGGCAGCAGAGGTGCGCGGAGAGGCTGGAGACGCGAGCGGGGACGCGACCACGAAGGACCTTTTACACTTAAGGAGCCTGGGCTATTATTCATTTATTTCTAAGTAAGGCGGGGTGGGCAGAGTTTGGTTTTGTACACACCGAGTTTGAGAAAACTAAGGGAACATCCGGAGAAAAGTTACTAGAGGCAGTGACAGCACAGGCTGGAGCTGAGCAAAGGAGTCTGGACTGGAGAGAGTCACCTCATTGCTGCCACCTGCACCCAGCGGAGGCCCCAGCCAAGGCAGCAGATGTCGGGAAAGGAACGGCCAGGAGGTGCACCAGGGAAGGTACCCTCAGAAACCATGACAAGAGACTCCAAGGAGGCAGCTGTGCTGAAGACCCCAGAGAGGTCAAGAGGGGACAGAAAAGCGTCTGTGGCTCTGGCTCCTGGAAAGTCACAGCGACAAGGGAAGACTGCAGGGGCTGAAGCCTCAGGGAGGACTGGAGAACAGAGGCATTCAGTGTGAACAGACTCAGGAGCTGAGACAGAAGGCCTGGAACAGGTGGGCAGAGGAAGGGGTGCATCTCCCCTGAGCACCGCCTCTTGGTGAGATGAGAAATGCCACCTGTGGGCTAGAGGAGGGTCGGAGGAGCGGAGCGGAGCTGAGCTGAGCTGAGCCGAGCCCAGCCAAGCCGAGCAAGAGCCACTGCTGGAAATGCCATCTCCAGGGCAACTGAGGGCACTCAGCCAAGGGGCTGGATAAAAGCCGCCGCCACGTACTTCTCTGCAGGGTTGGTACCTGATTTCCTGGCCAAAGTTTAGCCTGCCAGTTTTAAGGTTCTGCCTACATCTAAATTTCACTAAGCAGAGATAATCTCTTCTAT
>RJWJ010049149.1:0-10353 GCA_004363605.1 Indri indri | reverse complement strand
GTTGGAAGTCAGTTTGGCTACTTCTTATTTCTTTTTCAGCGGTTGGGCTCTGCTGTCAGTGCCTTTTATGCTGGAGACGTTCTTTGCTCTAATCACTGCTGTCAGCTATTGAATGAGCTTGACACCCTGACTCCAGAAACGAGGGAATTCACACCCCATGCATATGCAGTTGGTTCCTTCATTAAAGCTGATTGACGGATCAGACATGGTGCACCGTGGCTGCTTTTTATAAGAAAAACAAATGGCTACACAATCAAGGAGGGAATCTCCTTGATCAGAAACACCCAGGAAGGCCAAAAATCAGTCTTTATTCAACTCAGCCGGTATTACTGTAAAGCCCTCTATTTTCATTACTGCAAAATGGCAGATACAGTCAATCAGTTAAGAGCCAGATCTGTACACACACACACACACACACACACACACACACACACACACACACACACACCCCAGATGCAGACTCCTTCCCCACAACTTTAGCTGTCCTTTCCAAATCATCTCAGTTGGAGTCCCAGGTGTTGAGAGCCAAGTGGGATTAGTTGGCTACCAGGAACTGGCTTTTTGAAAAGTATAAATTTCTTGGAGGAAAAAAAAGCAGAGAATTACAGTGATTAGAATCACCCACACTCAACAAAACTGAAGCAGAACGAGAGCTTCTCAGACTGTTTCTGTACCTAAATTAGTATCATAAAATGATAGACTCAGAGTTGAAACAGATCTAGTCCAAAACCACCAATGAGTTCAAAATTATTCCAGAGCATCCACAACAAGGGCCTATTCAGAATCTAGGTGACATTCCTAGCAATAGGCATGCATTATTTAGTGCGAGACTGCTTTCTGGAAATGGAAGCACAAAGTGAATCAGTATTATAGGAAGTCATTATGGCATGGTACCTATGGAGATGCGTTCTCAACTTACAACTTAAATGTTGTCATCAATGTCCTTTTCAAACCCCAGGAAGTCATAGCATGACTCCAGCACAAACTGTTCCAGCCGAGCTTCATACAACAGTTGGTCTCTTCCTCCCCGGCTATGAGGCTATTATCAATGTCCTTCAAAAGGTCAAGTGACTTCTGACCATCCCTATTTATCTTTAATTTGTTTCCTCCATCCGGTCCTTAAATACCCATTAGAATGCTCTTCTATGGCAATCTGTAGAACTTACAGCACTACCACTTGTAATATTTCAGCAACTTAGATCTTTAACCAAAAACATGGCATGAAGATCCTAACGGATTAAACAAAAACACTGGTAAGCGGCGTCTCCAACTGAGTTGAGAGCAGTGAGGGGGTGCTACAACTAAGTGACAGCGCTTACTCACCGATTTGGGCGTGGGCAAATACACACACACACACACACACACACACACGCAGTTGTACTACTTAATGTTGTTGTGTTTTCCTACAACATAAAAACTAGTGGGGCGAGCGAACGTGTGGGCGCTGCACGTGCAGCTGAGTCTATCACCAACTACCAAAGCAGCCCAACTCCGGAGGAAAATGGACCCGCCCCCCGTTTATGAGCTCCAGAGCACGCATCGCACTGGGTATTATGCTAGTTTGTCGCATTTTGTCTGCCTCCCCCGCTAGTGTCCCCGGGCCCAGAAGAGAGCCCGGCGCGCGGCGGGCGCTCAGGGAGTTCTCGAGCGAGCGGCTGCTCCGTGGGCGCGGGCCTAAAGGAATGAATGGGCGGACGCCGCGAGCCGGAGCCCGGCCCGCTCTCCCCTTCCCCACCTCCGCCCCATCGCCCCCGGCCTGGGTGAACCCCAGGTGAGCGCCCGCTGCTCGCTTTCGAGAACCTTCGCCTACGGGGGCCGGAAGGCGTCAGGGCTACGGTCAGGGCGGAAGAGCCGCTCCCACCAGCAGCCTCCCGCGCCCGCGTGCGCGCGCGCAGGCGCGGTCCCGACACTTCCGGGAAGTCACTTCCTCCTTTGTCTCCTAGCAACGGCTGGAAGCGTTGTTGACATCCCGGGAGGCTGCGGCGCCGGACTGAGCCCGGAGTCTCGCCGCCCGCGCGATGGTAAATCTGGGGTCTCTGCCCGCGCCCCGCCGCTCCAAGGACGCCGGCCGCCAGGGGCCTTCGCTGCCCGGCTCCCGGGCAGTCGCGGGCCTCGGAGAGGGCTGGTGGAAGCTTCTTGGCGAGAGGGAGACCTTGGAAAGGGAGAAGATGCTGTCCGGATGGGTGGAAGCTATCTTGAGGGCTGATTTCGGGGAGCGGTACTTGGGGAGGGGTGATGATGAGAAAGGTGAGAGAGACAGAGAAAGAGAGAGACTGAGGGGCATGAAAAATGCTGAGGGGCATGAGAAATCCTGGGAGCCAGGAACCTTTGCCAAAGGGGAGTTGCGAGATGGAATGGAGAAAAATCAGATCCTGAGGGGGTGGGACAGGGAGAGCAAGGGCGTGGAAAGGGGAAGAAGCGGGGTGGATATTGAGAGAGAGAAGAAAGGGAAATAAAGAGAAAGAAGGAAAGAGGAGAGGGAGGGGAGAGCCCCCCCCCCAAGGAAAAAGTAAGAAAAGGAAAGAAGAAACTAGGGAAAGCAAAGAGCTTTAAGAGGAATGAAAAGGAGATTGGAATCGGGATTGAGAGATTGTATTAGGAGGGCTCAGAAATCATGAGAAGAGGAAAAACTGGGAGGCGAGAAGGGTCAGGGAAAGAAGAAATAGGAGTTTGGGAAAGAAGTAAAAAAGAGAAAGATAAATGAGGACAGTGGCTGTAAGGAGCTGTGGATGTCGTAAACACGATCAAAAATGCAATAAATTGTTGATCCCCTATACAACTATTACGTCTTAGTGCAGTGTTTCCCAAAGTGAGATGCAAACATTAGTTGCTACATAAGATGGTCCAGAAATGCCAAATAATAGAATGAATCACATCATGAGAAAATTATTCCTCTTGCATTTTGTTGAGCGTTTAGACTAGGTACAGGAGAAAGTTTCTGAGTCTTAAGTCCTTAATACCACTGTCATTTGATAATTTCCATTTTTTTCACCTGAAGAGCAGACCTCAAGCTCAAAGCTTTCATTGTAGTAGAATTTAATAATATATTCTACTTTCTCTTTATTTTGTTTGTCTTTACAGTTATTTCTATTTATGACAAATAATACCAGGTTTCCATTTGTGGTAGTGGTGTATAATTTCCTCTTAAAATGCATTTATTTAAGCTTTTAGCAGTGAGGTAATTTAAAGAGCACACTAGATAAATAATATAGATGGCATTCATAATGGCAAAAATTGTGTATCTAGTACACGAATGCCTAAAATTCAGAAAACACATGCTATGTTGGTGGCAAAGAGGAAATAAATACTGGTACCCACATTTGACGAAAGTAACATAATGTTCACCTGTGGAATGTTGAGGGGGAAAAAATACAGCACACTCTCATCAAGAGACTGCAGAATACTATTTGAGTTCAGAATATTCAGTGATTGATTGCTTAGTCATGAACAATATACAGGTTTGGAAAAGATTACTTTTGATTTTGGCATTTCTAGAGGGGAAGAAAACTGATACAATACAGTCCATACATAGGATTGAGAAAGGTGAGTTTAGAACACAATAATGGATTCCAAAATAATCATCCATGGTTGAACATGTAGCTTGCACTGAGACCCAAGCTATAGTTATCAAGAAAACCCCGGAATCCTGGAAAATGTTGTTTTCTTAGAATATCCTTCTGTAAATTTAATCCCCTGAATACCCAATTAGGTAGCATTAATGAAAATAAGATTCTCATTAAGGACCGCTTCTAGACAGAGGGAGGCCATGATATATAGCTCTATAAATACTTAAATGACTATAATGTAGAAAAGGAATTTTTCATGTGAATGCAGAAAGGTCAATGAGTAAATGATGATCTGGGCAGATTTCTGTGCAATGTAAAGAATAACCTTCTAGCAAATGGAAACAGATATCAGTGGAGTGAGTGCTTGTGAGGCAGTAAGATCTCTTTCTCTACAAGGTTCAAACCAAGAGATTTGTCAGGGTTGTGTGCAGGGGCCGTATATAGGGTTTTACGTGGGACTTGACAATTTCAAAGCTGTCTTTCAAAAGTCTGAGATATAGCACGCAGCACTTTAAGCTAAGGAGATAGAGGAGTAGGTATCTTTTAAAACATTATTCTCCCTTGGGTTGGGGTCATCACAAAGACCCTCTTGGTTAACTGCCTTCCTCATCTCTTCCAGGCAGAGGTGGAGGAAACCCTAAAGCGGATCCAGAACCATAAGGGGGTTATTGGAAATATGGTTGTAAATGCAGAAGGTAAATATGTCACAGGCTGTCTTCTTGACACACAAAAGCCAACCAGGACCTGTTTGTTGTGTCAGTCCTTAAGGCTAACATTTTAGAATTTGAAATCAAAAGCATATTTGTATATTTTCACTGTGGCATTTACTTGTCAAACATCTATTGAGTATCTATTATATGCCAAGCATTCTGCTAAGAGCTAGGGATATAAATACGCATAAAACACACCTTAAAATGTCTGTATATTCCTAAGAAACACTATATGTTGTCTATTATTTAAAGCTTTGATAATTCCCTTCCAGCATTTCAAAAGCGCCAATAAAACTATCATTTAGAATACAGGGAGTGTATTACTGCTGGTAGTTTCTTTTTGTTTAATATTATAAAGGGTACAGGGTTTCAGTCTTCATTTTAAGTGGAATTGATCCTTTACCATAGTTAATAAAAATATTTGAGAATTTAACATCATTTATAGTGTAGTCTTTGTGGATACAGTATAAGAAGGGCCAGTACATCTCCAACAATGAAATCTGTAGACTTACCAGAAACTCGCTCTTGCTGCACAAAGCTTATTAACAATCCACATAGCATTTTCTCTGGCACATTGCTCCGTGCTCAGCTGTGGCGACGACCTCTTAAAGGTTCCTGCTGGTTTCATTGCTAATTCAGGCATTTGTAAGGACAAGAGGTGACAGAAATTCCAGAGCATTTGTTAAAATAAGAGTAGCTGCTTCACATAATTCACAGTGGAACCATGGAACTGGCATATTACCAACTTCGTGCCTGGGCAAAATCCATCAGTAAATATTTATTGAACAACTATCAACTGAAAGTCTGTTTGAACTGTGAACTGAAATTCCTTGCCATGAAGAATGGGAAAATAACCTACTTTACTGGTGGTTTTGACAATTAAATGAGATAATAATTGTCAAGTGCCTGACACAATACCTAACACTTAATAGAATTGCAATGAAATAGTTCTGAGAATGTGGAAATTTTTAATTCATTTGTGCAGAGGAAACATTTGATTTGTTTTATAAAATTAAAAATAAGTCAATGCCAAATGAGTGAGATACACACACACATACAATAAATATAATAAATTCACCAAGCTTAAGTCATTGGTGGGGGGGAGAGAGGATTTACGATCAGCCTTAACAGGTAGGTCAATATTTCCAGGCAGCAGTCCAGCCCTCGTGTGTGGATCTGGTTGAGTTAATTTTTTTTCCATGTATTTGCATACTGGGCTCTCCACGTGATTTCATAGGGGTGCTGTGTTAGTTTCCTTTGGCCACGGTGACAAAGTACCACATACTTGGTGGCTTAAAACAACAGAAAGTTATTCTCTCTCAGTTCTGGAGGCCAGAAGTTGAAATTAAGACATCAGCAGAGTCATGCCCTCTTTGAAGACTGTACAGGAGGATCTCTCTTTGCCTCTTCCTAGCTGCTGGTGGTTGCTGTCCATCCCTGGTGTTCCTCGGCTTACATCACTCCAATCTCTGCCTCCATCGTCACCTGGCATTCTTTCTGTGTCTCTGTGTCTCTGTTTTCTTATAAGGACCCCGGTCATTAGACTAGGGCCCACTTTAATCCAGTGTGACCTCTTCTTAACTAATTACATCTGCAAAGACCCTGTTTCCAAATAAAATCACCTTCAGAGGTTCATGGTGGACTCGAATTTGAGGGAGCCACTATTTAACCCTGTACAGGTGCGTTCACCCGTGACACCCAGAACAACTCCTCTAATGTGCTCGGAAGGTCTTGGTCTAAAGTGGGTAATCCTGGTGATATGCATCAAATGTCTGAAAAATGTCCATCCCTTTAATCTGTAACTCCACTGCTAGGAATTTATCCTAAGGAGTGATAAAGAAAAGATTTAGGTACAAGGAGACTCACTGAGGCATCGTGTAGAACAGCGTAAGTAAAGAGACAAGTAAATAAAGCTATCCCAATGGTAGGGGAGTTTTTAAATTAACTGCGTAATATTTACTTGATGAATGTTACTCTATTTAAAATGTTGAAGAGTATTTAGTGTCAAGGAAAACTATTCACAATATTAGACGAAAAAAGCAGAGAACAGAGCAGCAGTCAGCATTGTCTAATCCTGTACGTAGCCAGGCGCACACGTGTATTTGAAATAACTGCGGAAAAAAGGGTAAGGGGATGTCACGGTGATCATCTCTGAGTGGTGGGACCAAAAGTGATTTTTGCTTTATTTTCCTGAGGTTTCTCAATTATCACTTCTCCAAAAGCAACAAAATATTTTTAATACCCATTCACTTCTAATTAACCTCTACTAGGATAAGGTTGTGTTAAGATCCAGGGCACTTTTCAAGGTTTCTGGATACCCAGAGTTTTTACCTACAAGCCAAATTAACCTTTTTCTGAAAAATATAAATGAGGGGCTTATTTTTATAGTCAGATTATTAATAACTAGAATGTATGACAAAGGTGTTTATTAATAGTATATGGTATAAATTGCATGACCACAATATAATAAAATACTCAATTTCAACAGTCTACTCAATTTCAGATGAAAGTGCTATTGATTATAGCGTAGTTTTGCAGCTTTGGGAAGTCCTGTGAAATTTTATACCAAAAATATTTAACGAAGATGGTGTTTATGTATTCTTGTTCTCTACTAGTGGTTTTGGTCTACTAATTCTAGGCAAATAACGTTAACATATTTTCAGATTGTATTTTTGGTTAGGTAGGCCTTCTACCATGTTTATTCATTTAGATATCATCATATCCATGTGAAACACAGTCTTTTGGTTTCACTGCTATTGAAACATAGACTTCTTAGTCATGACAATAAAGTAGACTTATCACTTTAGCCCAATCCTGAGTGGTATAGGTTTTGATTAGAGCAGATTTTTTGTTAACATTGGTTTCCCATTTATAAAACCATTGTTTACAATATTGCAACACTGATCATTGAATTAGATACAGGTAAATATATATATATTTGTCTCCCAGATAGCCATATCTGTCATATATTATATATATAAGCCCGATTCCTGTAGGCTCTTAATTTTAAATATCCCTGACATTTCTAATAATCCATCTTTGAATTTCATTAGATTTTATCAGCCATCCAGGCAATTCCTTTTATTTTGAAATACAATCTATCAACCAAAGTACAATTGTATAGTTGAAGATGATAAACTGAAATAATGAATGCTAGCTTACTAGGATCATAAAGAGTCATATTTTAAAGTAGTGCCATAAATTCAGTAATATCAAATTTTAAAATGCACATACTCTTTGTTCTAGGAGCTCCATTTTAGGAATTTATCCTACACATACATACAAATGTGAAATGACCATGCGCAAGGACACATCCTGTAGCTTTGCTTATAAAAGTCAGAGATTGGGAACAACCTTAATGCCCATCAGGAGGATATATTGGTCAAGTGCTTTACAAAACATCCATTCAACAGACTGCTATTTAGTCATTAACATGAATTGCTTAGCTTTATGTATACTGCATCAAGCAATTTCCCAGGTGTATTAAATGAAAAAATCTTAAGGTACAAAATAAAGAATGATACCATTAAAATACAGAGTATAAACGTATCTCTGGAAGAATACCTAAGAAACTGGGAACAATGGTTGCGTCTGAGAAGGGAAGTGGGTGAAGTTTATACCATGCACTAAAATTACTTTTAATAATTTTTTAATTATCTCACATGGTACCAAGCAAGAACTCAGTAAATATTTGTTGACTGATTTATTTCAAATGTCTATGGTGAATACCAAAAACTCCATGTGTTTCTACATTGTACACTTACTATTCCGAAAGGCTGTTTTATTTATTGACATGGATCATGAATAGACTAACAAAATAGACCTGAGCATCTGATTCATCTCTTGTCATCTACATTTTAAATAACTTATTCTGGTTTTATTTCTTCTTTTCACACTGAGCAATGCAGACTTGGTAGTCACGATTTAGGATGCAAAATAAAGCTATTTGTCAAAAGGTTCCCTTCTAAGCTTGAGTGCTTGCTGCATTTCTGCTTCCTGCTTGTTAAAGAGCCATGCTTTGTGATCTTTCATCAGGTGTGAAAGACAACTGACTGCCTTTTAGGGAAAAAGTGAACAAATAATACAAAAATTAACAAGGTTTATATGATACCTTATTTATTGAATAGGTTTCCCGGTAAATATTGTCCTCTAATGTTTAGCAAGACCTATTCTGGAGTAAGAGTTATCTTAAAAGAAATCAATCTGTTTCAAAGTCAAAACTGTTGGTCTCCAAGAGTTTTATGAAAACTTGGTAAAATCCTAAGTTTGTAATACTCTCTCACTCTTGAAAGTGCTCATCTTATTTAGTAGTTTCTGGAGCTACGTCGTCAAAAGGAAAATCAAGAGCTACGTTAGACTCTTTAATTGATTGGCCTTAATACGGGTACCTAAGGAATTTGACAGCAATCCCAAATTCACCTTCGTAAGTCCACCTAAAGTAAAGGCACATTTGCAAATCAAATCCTTGGAATTTCCTGGCTGTCTGGTTGTTCTCAAAATACTATGAAGGCTATCTCTGATTAGATATAATACATGTAAAATACCTGCCACAGCACCTGGTACCTAACAGGCACTGACGCTGGGTCACCTGAATCGAGTAGATTGATTTCAACTAAATTGAATTATACTTGCATATTTATCTGGCTAGAATTTTCCAGTTCATAGATCATTTTAAACTCATGCAATAGAACACTCGAGCACACAAGTAGCCCGATTTAATAATGTTTAAACCAAGAATGAGTGCAAGCCAGGGAATGCATAGCAAAACTACAATGTCTTTATTACCATATTTTCTAACTTAAAATTGGAAGGTTTGCAAAATATTGTGTGAGGAGTTTTAAAGGAATTTTGAAAATCGCCTTTGATGTGCTCTCTAGCATGTGCGGTGTTATCCCTTTATGTTTCTGGCCTCAGAGAAGAAGACTAACAGCGTGTCAGAGACCAAGCATTTCAAAGCAGACTCACTATAGACAGGACGCTTAGAGGAATGCATTTTATATAAAAATATGTTAACTTAGTACTGAAATAATCAGTTAACAGCTTCCAAAAGACTCATGCACAAAAATGTCCCATCACTCCATTAGCTATAAAAAATTGTACCAAGTGACCAAACAGAGGATTGATTATGATATATCCAGAAAATAGTAAAGTGTGCAGGGATTAAAAATAATGTCAATGACACTGTCAACAAGGACAATTTGTATGCTGTAATTTAAATGAAGAAAAAAGCAACAGTCAAATTTGCAAATATAGTTTTACCCCAGTCTACTTAAACTTCTAATTAGAAACAAAAAGACTGGAAGGAACTAAAATTAATACCAGTAATAGCAGCCATCACGTTTTCTTCCTCTTTACAATATCAGTGTTTTCCAATACTTCCAAAATGCACATAGACTTTTAAAATAAAAAAGTTAACCAAAAGTTAAATCTCCTGGTAGGTATTCCTATCCGAACGACCCTGGACAACTCGACCACAGTTCAGTACGCAGGTCTGCTTCATCAGCTGACGATGAAAGCCCGGAGCACGGTCCGCGACATCGATCCTCAGAACGACCTCACTTTTCTCAGGATCAGATCAAAGAAACATGAAATCATGGTAGCGCCAGGTAATTTGGCATTTCGTTTCATATTTAAAGCATCTTTGTACTTTATTGGACAAAAGCCTTGTTTCAAAGAATGGGGACTATAGATTTTAGTGTACAATATCAAACACTACTTGTCAGTTATGAAACGAAGACATTTGACTGAAGATTCCAGTCTGAAAATTGTATGAAATTAGCAATTAACGTGACCTTTGAACAAGTTGAATTTTTGCCCGCTTGCATTTATCAGTAGTCAAAAAAATTTAGGAGATGCGGGTCTCATTTTCAGTGAACTTAGCGCACAGACTCTGGAAGGTGCAAGAAATGTCCCCCATGCTGGAGATAGGTAGGGGGTGGATCTCGGCAGATAGGGTCTCAAACCCTCACCTCAGGGAAAGCACATCCACCAGGTCTCCCAGAAGACGGCAGCCACACAAACACTTCTTTCCTTGCAGGAATTACGTTCACAGTGTTAGTAAATGACTATAAAATATG
>RJWJ010049147.1:0-10351 GCA_004363605.1 Indri indri | reverse complement strand
TATTTTCTCCTCCTTTGATTCTCTCTGTGGATCCTCTCCTCTCAGCTACTCTCTGTTCTCCAAACTTGTCCTCTCATTTGCCCCATGTCTTGACGTGTGTGGTTCCTGTGCCTGGAGGGCCTCTGTCTCTTCTTTCTCTGACACAGCCTCTACGTGTCCTTCAAAGCCCCAGTCAGATGTCGCTGCTTCACTGAAAACTCTCTTTGCCCTTCAGCCAGAGCCGCTTGCTCTCCCTGTGTGGTCCTGTAGCCTCGTCCCAGTGCTGCCGCTTGTGTTGGAGTAGTCCTGACTCTCTCCGTGAGTTTTCAAGGGTAACGATGCTGTCTTAAAATATGTGTATTTTCAGTTCACGTCACAGAATCTGGTGTGAAAGAACAAAACAAAATTAAAGAACATATGTGAGGCATTGGAAATAGATCGTCCACAATTGTTCCTAAAAGGCAATGAGTAGGCGTAGAAACAAAATATGGTATTTCTGTACAAATGAATATTATTCAGCCATAAAAAGGATTGCGTGTCACAACATGGACGAACCTTGGAAACCTTAAACTAACTGAAGCATGCCAGACGCAGAAGGACAAACATTGTATGATTCCACATCTAGGAGATACCTAGAATAGGAACATTTATAGAGACAGAAAGTAGAATACAGGTTGCCAGGGGCTGGGGGGAAGGGAGAAAAGGAGTTATTATTTGACAGGTACGGAGTTTCTGTTTGGGATGATGAAAAGTTCTGGAAATAGTGGTGAATGCACTTAATGCCACTGAATTGTAAAAATAGCTAATATGGTAAATTTTATATATTTTATACCACAATTTTTTAAAAAAGCGATGAGTAAGGAAGAAACAAATGGAAGAATTAGCAGTAAAATGTTCCAATCACCCAAGTGCAAAGGGTAGTTCAAGAGACCAGTTAAGAGGGATACAGCTCATTACAGCCTCCTTGTCAAGAGACAAAAACCTGTGTTCTTTCTCCTGACACCATTTTTAGACAATCAGCAAGAGTCCATCAAAGTCAGCATCATATTCTCTTTTTCTGCTGCAAAACCATCATTAGTAAGTGATTTTTCCCAACGCTAAATTATGCTTCTTCTGTTTATGAAATTTCATTTCAAATAAGCTGATAGAACTCAAACTTGGGTTACTGAAATGCCATAGAAAATTGATAAAATGCTTACTTTTAGTTTTTAATCTGTCTTAATTATATATATACATGCACGCACAAACAACACTTGAGTAAAATTAAAATTAAACAGTTATAACATGATTAGTCATTTTACGTATTTTTATTTTCCTGGATTGGAGCCCCCTGTTATGTCTTATAAAACTTTTGTTTGGATTTTGTATTTCTAACTTTCATGCATACTTATGGGAACTCATTAGAGGGGGAAGCCTATATTTTATTTTTTTATTTTTATTCTTTTTTGAGACAGAGTCTCACTCTGTTGCCTGAGCTAGAGTGCTGTGGCATCAGCCTAGCTCACAGCAACCTCAAACTCCTGGGCTCAAGCAATCCTTCTGCCTCAGCCTCCCGAGTAGCTGGGACTACAGGCATGAGTCACCATGCCTGGCTAATTTTTTCTATATATTTTTAGTTGTCCTATTAATTTCTTTCTATTTTTAGTAGAGACGGGGTCTCGCTCTTGCTCAGGCTGCTTTCGAACTCCTGAGCTCAAACAATCCGCCCGCCTCGGCCTCCCAGAGTGCTAGGATTACAGGCGTGAGCCACCACGCCCGGCCGGGAAGCCTATATTTTAAATTTCCCTGCGTGAAACAGTTAAAGAGCAGGAGGGGTGTTAAGGGGGGACACAAGAAGCGGGGCTGAGCTACCGACGAGGCCGGTGGCTGTGTTGTGCATCACGTAAGGGCCCAACGCCCAGAGATGGGGCCTGGTGGGTGCCACCAACTGACCAGACGGCAGTTCTCGGAAGAGCTGCTGATCAGAAACAGAAGCTTTGGCAGAATCTAAATGGCAAAGTCACAAACAATAACAGGCCCTAAAAATAACAACTGCAACCCCAGCTGACCGAAAGCCCTTCTGTGTGGGAAGTATAATGGGAAATGTATTGATTGGCATTTTTATCCAGATACAAGAATAGTGATCACAAGTAGAGATGCTCCCCTTTTCTACAAAGGATGGTGGCGCAAAACACGGATCCCCATCAGCAGAGTCTTCGAGCAAGAATGGCCGCTAGAGTCGATAGATGTGTATGAGGAATTTTCTGGTTGCAGGTGGCTGGAAGGGAACGAAAATCAGCTTTCATGTGTTCATTCTCTCCTTTTACTCTTATTCGATGAGCTCCTACCCTATGCCAGGCATGGTTCTAGGTACTTGGAGGATATCAGCGAGCCAAACCAATACCAAGTTCTCTGTCCTCATGAAGCATATAGTCTAGCAGGAAGAGACAGAAAATAAGGCATAAACATCATACATGAGTAAATTATATAATATGTTAGAAAGTGGTAAGCGTTGCATCCAAAGGAAAAAGTATAGTGGCAAAAGGAAAACTCAAGAGTGCCAAAGAGAGGCGGGCATGCGGCAAGGGCGTTAGATGGGCAGGGGCAGCTCTGTTGAGCCGCCTGGAGCGGGGAGTTAGCAGGTATGGGGGGAAGAGCATCCCCGGCAAAGGAGGCGCGGAGGCCCCAGGATGGGAGCCCGCCCAGCCGGGGCCAGGCCTGTGGTTGCTGCAGGGCGATCCGGGCAGAGTGGCGAGAGGGAAAGGCCTCGCGGGGTTTCACTCGGGTGGAACGGGGAGCCCGTGCAGGGCTCCGAGCAGAGGAGGAGTGAACTGACCTGGTAGATTTTAAAATCATTCACTTTGCTGCTGTGTTGGGAATAGAGAGCAGGGGACTGGCGAGTGAGGAGGTTATTCCTGCATTCCAGATTCGGGTCGGAACGGTGCCAGTGCGCGTGCCGAGAAAGGGCCCGGGGCTGGATGTGTTCTGATCGTGGAACCGGCACGATTTCCGTGGAGTTGCTGTGAAGTGCGAGGGGCCCGGGTGCGCTCCGAGAAGTTCGCCCTACGCCGTGGAAGGATGGAGTTGCCGTCAGTTGAAACAGGGAAGGCTGTGGGTGTCGCAGGTTTGGCGTGAGGGTCAGGAGTTCGGTTTGAACACATCGAGTTTGAGATGTCTGTTAGGCACCTGGGGGAGATGCTGAGTAGACCAGGGTGTGTTAGTTTCCTATTGCTGCTGTGACAAGTACCACAGATTTGGTGGCCTAAAACAACAGATGTATCATCTTACAGTTTTAGAGCTGAGAAGTTCTAAAGTCAGGGTGTTGGCGGGGCTGCATTCCTTCTGGAGGCTGGGGGGGTGGGCATTCTTCTCCTTGCCTTTTCTGGCTTTTAGAGGCTTCCTGCGATCCTTGGCTGTGGCCGCCTCCTGCGTCTTCAGTGTGCATCACTGGCCCCCTCCGCGCCACCGCCACATGCCCTTTGCTGACTCTGACTCCTTCTCTTCTGCTTACAAGGACCCTTATGATGACATTGGGCCCCCTGGATAATCCAGGACACTCTTCCCATCTCAAGATCATGACATTAATCACATCTGCAAAGTTATTGGAATCTGGAGTTCTGATGAGAGATCTGGGCTGGAGTAAATAGCTGCTATTTAAAGCCCGTAAGGGTGAAATTATTGGCTCCTGTAACATAAGACAGGGTGGAGCTGGACACTGGATTCAGGGATTGAAAAGCTTCATCATTATCTTCTTATTCTCTCTCTTTCTCTCTTTTTCCCCCTTCCCCTTCCCCATCCCCGGTCTCTTGGCTCTGGGTGTCTTGATGGGTTCATTCTCCTCTACTGCAGGGTCAATTCGAGTATGGTCACCAGTGACTCCGGGCTTCAACCACCTTAGTGGGAAAGCCCAGAGAAAAGAGGAAACTTCTCTCTTGTGGAGTCTGCACATAAAATCCCACAGGAACGCTCATGAGGCCGGATTAAGTCACCCGGCTAGTTAGATGAGGCACCTGGTGTCACCCCTGTGGACAGTGATGGTTGGTCCCAAGAGAACCAAATAGAATGGGGGGAGGGGCAGTTTCCCAGTGTATAGGGGAGAGGGGTTATTTCTGGAAGGGAGGAAGGGATGCCAGGGAGGCAGACACTGTAGCTATACTGAAAATGCTCCAGACTTTTATTTTTAAGCCTTTTTTTTTTTTTTTTTTTGAGACAGAGTCTTGCTCTGTTGCCCTGGCTAGAGTTCAGTGGCATGATCATAGCTCACTGCAACCTCCAACTCCTGAACTCAAGCGATCCTCCTACCTCAGCCTGGAGTAGCTGGGACCACAGGCATGCGCCACCACACCCAGCTAATTTTTCTATTTCTAGTTAGAAACGGGGTCTCGCTCTTACCCAGGCTGGTCTCGAACTCCTGAGCTCAAGCAACCCTCCCACCTTGACCTCCCAGAGTGCTAGGATTACAGGCGTGAGCCACCACACCCAGCCTTTTAAGCTTATTTTTCAGTAAAATTTCAACACAGCCCAAAGTAGATAGAAAAGTATAAAGATCCTTCATGTACCCATTCCCTCCCCTCCAACAGTTACTAACTCACAGTTGAATTTGTTTCTTTTCTGCACCTATCTACTTCCCTTCCCCACCTCAGCATATTTTAAAGTAAATACAAGACATCATGTCATTTTTCCTGTAAATATTTCAGTATGTAACACTAAAGAATAAGGACTTTTTAAAAAACGAAACCACAATACCATTATCGTACTAAAAAAAATTAACATTAATACCATTAGCTATTCAGTCAGTGTTCAAATTTCCCCCATTGTCTCATAAACGATTGTTTGAATCAGGATCCAAATAAGGCCAATCCTTTCCATTTGCTTCACAATTTCCTTTCGCGATGTCTCTGCAGATGGTTTGTCTAAAGTCATTAGCAACCAGGCACTCCGCTCTGGGTTCTTCACCGTCTACACATCCTGCTCATTGCGTCTTTACCGGCACAGGGCCCCTTCTGTTGTCACCGTAGCGCTTTCACTTCTTTAATTCACTCCCTCGACGCAGCAAAGTGGCTTTAGCACACCCGGTATTCTGGAGTCATTTTGAAAGTGGCAGATGTGGTTTAGGTGTGTTTGGCTTTTGAAATCCCCCAGAGATCTAGATTCGCAGCAAGACTCGTGGCTCCCCCCTTTGCTTCCCCATTGGGAGAGGAGAACAGAGGTGTTTCCTCCTAATAATTCTCTCCATGTGGGCTTTTGTCTTAGAGTTCCCAATGCCAGTCTGCTCCAGATAGAACCTTCCTTAAGCGGGTCCACCAGGACCTTGCCAAGACAGACAAACTGCTGAGTTGAGAATGAACTTCCCTCTTGCGGTTTGCTGTGTGAGACTTTGACCTGTCCGTGTATCCCTCAGATGCATCGAGGTTTAAGATGTGCTCTGGGGAAGCGGGTGGGGGGAACAAAGGGAGTTATAAAATACGGACAAACCTCACCTTTAGAAAGGTTCCAGCAATTCCATTACTCTCTCAATGCTGTTGAGAGACTTTTGGTGTGGTTGCTATGCATCTTTTCATGTCATCGTGATCCCATTCACCATGATATCATAAACACTTCTGTTCCTACATATTTTCCTTTACTTTGATGTTTAAAAGATCCGTAGTATCCAAGGTCTTCTTATCTGGTAGAAAGATGAATCTACTGAGAGGTGAAAGAAACACTCAGAGTCAGGGGAACTATGTCCCAGGCCTGGCTTTGCCACTAATTAGAAATTTGACCAAAGGATTAGTCCCTAAATTCTCCGAGTTTTCTCCTCCATCAAATGGGTACCACATTGCTTACTTCACAGGATTGTTACAGAGAGGAAATGAATTAGTAAGGTTGTAGGGTCCTGGCAAACTCTAAATTAATATTCAAAGATAAGGAGTTAGTATGGATGTTTAGATGCAGCGAGGATATAGGAACTATGTAGTTAGTTCTCTCTGTCGATCAAAGCTACTCAGACCTTGAAACCAGAGCCTGATGGTTAAGGAGGAAGAAGCTGCAAGTTGGAGCCATACTCCAGCAGCTAGCTCAGGGTCGGGGCTCGGAAAATAGCTGCCGAGCTGCACTTTGTGGACGATGTGCTCTTTTCCTTATCCCCTCCCTCCCATGCATAAGCAGGAGAATTGCTAAGGCATGATTGAAATCTTAAATCCAGAATGCGGTAAGTACTGGAAGAATGGGAACTCTGATTCCTTTAGCAGTGAAGCTGAGCATCTCAGATGTTTCTGATATTCTCACGAGGATTTGTGAAACTGTCTCATTCTTCACATGCCTCTGAATTTTGGTGTGTTAGAACGAATGTCCTTCAAGCTTTGCATGTTTCTCGCACACTGTGGGAGCACAATAAATCTATGTTGACCTGCATTAAAGTATAAGCAGAGGAGAATTATGCATGTAAGTATGGCCATTATTTACACTTCTCTTATTGAACAGGTGATTACAGCATTTCTACAGTATAATAATAGATCAATGCACACAATTGGATTTTATTAATCAGAGGTGTTCTGACCATACCCCTTATCCATTCAGTTCTGTTCCTTTGACTGTTTTCTCTATTCCTGCTCCCAGATACATTTCTCCCTGGAGACTGTTTTCTTCTGGACTAGTCTCTTAAGCGTCCCAACCCATATTTGGTAGGGACTTGTGGTGCTCACCCGTGTCCATGAGGAAGGACTGCACTTTCCTGCCTCCCTTGCGGTTGAGCAGGGCTGTTTGATCAGTTCCGGCCAGTGGGCAGTGAGGGAAAGACGCGTGTCGCTTGTGGGCTGAGACAGTGAGAAGCTCATGCCCAGTTCTCCAGGGTTTCTTTCCTCACTCATGAACTGAGGAGGGCACAGGTCCAGGACACGTGTTGGCATTAACTCTGAGTCACCATGTGAAGACGATCTCCCTGGAGAGGTACGTGGCCCACAGTGGACTTTACGTGATTGGAAATCAGGTTGGGTGATGTCAAGGCAGTGAAATCTGGGGCTTATGTGCTATTGTGGCACAATCTTGTCTATTCTGATTACACATTCCCACTCTAAAAATTGCTTCAGCCTAATTCTCTGAATTTTAAACTTTTCTTGTATGTGGATAGTAAATCCTGAAAAATTTGATATATTTATATACGTTAGATTACATTCGAGTATTTTCCAAACTGGTGTACATACTGCTGATGGTACGTGAGATCATTTTACGTGGGACATAGATAGACTTATTTGTATTTTAGATATTTATTTACATTTATAATTTGCTTCTACTTAACAACAAGTGATGTGTCTTTTCCATTCTTAGTGGTTGCATAAATGTTTCTTTTAAAATAACTTTGGGGAAAATGAAGTGACTTAGAAATATCCAGGAGATATAAGTATAGTTGATAAGCAGATATGGCAAAAGTCTGAGAAGTGGTATTCAAATGACTGAAGGTTTGGGGAACACTGTGGATGGTAAATTATATGGCGGGATGTCTTTTAAAGAAGATCTCCACCAGACAGGGAGATTTTCATTTTTGACACCTGGTACATAGTATTAGATTCAGATGTTTTTGAATGAGTGGCTATTATTGTAAATTTTTTATCCAGGAACTTAAACAATAAAAGTCCCAGTCCAATTCTTTGAGGTCAGTTCCATTGTTTTGATCATTATTCTTTGCTCTTAAGAGGTTCTGTTTCCCATAAGTGTATTAGGCTCAAATCAGATTTAATCAAAGATTAACATCCATGGCAACATACCATTTAAGAATTTAAAATGTGTGCATAGCTGATATTTTTAAAATAATGATTTTCTGTCCTTTGATTTTTTTCCTAACAATTCAGAAAAGAATGTTGCTAATGGCCACTCCGGCCCTGATCACAAATGTCTTTGTACTCAGGGTTGTCCTGTGCAGTGTTGTACTTTGACTCCTCTCGCTATGCTGGAGATTAAAATGTGAGATGAAGAGTCACATACTTGTCAGTGACGTGGACAATAAACATTGTTCTTGTGTGGTAACACATCTTGCATTTCGAATACAGACGTGATCCTTTGTCAGCCAGTAAATTTATTGAAAAATAAAATACAGCCATGAGACCGTTCTATCAATAGCCTTCTGTTAATTGGCGTTTTTATGCTTTTTTGGGGACAGCTACCAGAGCTGTTCTTGATGAGGTGACTGGCGTGTCACCCTGGGTGTGGCAGCCTACTCCCCACTGTCCTGTAGGCTCCGTCCCTAATCTCCATGCATTTTTATGGAGATGAATCATTTCAGCAGCAGCCTTAGCTGACATCCACGATGGACAGGAATCCACAGGATGGGGCCAGTGTGCAGTGCACGTGCAAGTGAAGTGGCTGATCCGTCCCCGTGCTCTGGTTGGGACCTCTACCTGACTGAGCGAGGGTCAGCTCAGGTCGTCGTGGCGGCTGAGACTCTGCTTGACCACCAGAGCCCTCCCCTCTCTTCCTCCCCTGAGGACCACTGCCCTGGTTTCCCGATGTAAGCAATGGGCAAGTCACTGTAAGTGGTGACTGAGTTTATCATAAGGACCCCGAGACCTGAAGAGGCAAATTATTTTCATACACACACACACACACACACACACACATATATATATATTTTTTTTTGAGATGAGGTCTCACTCTGTTGTCCAGGCTGGAGTTGCAGTGGTGTCATCATAGCTCACTGTAACCTTGAACTCTAGGGCTCAAGTGATCCTCCTGCCTCAGCCTCCAGAGTAGCTGAGACTACAGGTGTATGCCACCCCACCCGGCTAATTTTTCTATTTTTTGTAGAGACAGGGATCTCACTATGTTGTTCAGGTTGCTCTCAAACTCCTGGCCTCAAGCGATCTTCCCGTCTTGGTTCCCAAAAGTGCTAGGATTACAGGTTGGAGCCCCCACACCTGGCCAGTATGTTCATATTTTTAATAAAAATTTTAAAACTTTCTAATTTAAAATAGTTTTAATTTTAACTGCTTTGAAACTAGTATGTAGCATTCTCATGTACCCTTCACCTGGCTGCTCCAAATGATAACATCTTCAAAACCATAGTACAAGGATTGAAACCAGGAAATGAACATGGACAAAGCACATATGGTACGATACCACGGACTCATCTGCAGATCTTATTCAGATTTAGACAATTGTGCCACTAATGGCCTTCAATGATTCTTTCCTGCAACAGTTATTATTGTGGTGTTTGCCAAATGGTGACTTTCTCTTTCGGTCATTCCTTCCACATTTATTAATTGGAATTCTTCTGTAAGGAAGAACAGCCTCTTCTGAGCTACTTATTCATTCAGTTATTTATTTGTATCAGTATGGGCTCATGGATAATTACATTATTTTATGGGTTATAATCCATTACTGTCATTACTTATTTTCTTGTCCAAATTGTTGCATAATTGGCTATTGAGAGTTTGGTTCAAGTTGACTCCTGTGTCCATTTGCCATCTATCATTTAAAAAAAATCATTTCCTTACTTTCTGGGACCACAAGACATTCTAGACTCAACTTGTGCTTTCTCTGCCGCTACTTTGGAATCCGCTGTTTCTCCTAGGAGCCCTGGTTTCAGTATCATTTTACTGTTAGGTTTATAACATTCTATTCATATTCTTGGAAAAATTAATATTTGACATATGGTAGATTTCTATGTATGAGATATTTAGATATTTTTCTACCATCTACAGTACTGATTAATTATGAAATATTGGTCCACCAATGTGTCAGATATAAAGAGCATTTTCTATTTTGATATACATGGTTAAAAATGAGAAGCCATACATTATGGTTTTCACCAGAAGATCTGTTATTTTCTTTCTTATTAGCACCTAACCACAGATCCAATATCTTTTAGACTCTTTGTTGTTTGTAGACTTTGTTGTTGCTAAAAAATTCTTTTTGCCCTTCTTTCCATTTTTTTCTAACCTTCTTCTTCTGCAATTTTGCTTGTCACTGGCCTAAATTTTCCTCTGCTCATGTTTTATCCTGACATCTCCATTCTTTGCTGAATTCCTGGTATAGTATCTTGGCTTCTTGGGCCCTTTGCCAATTTTCCAGTCAATCTGATTGATAACTATATAGCCTCAACACTGGGTACACCTGAAAGTTTCTTGACCAAAACTAGAGGGTCTAAATGCCTTCATCAATTGCATCCCAATCATACATTTTTTTCTAAATAGAATATACGTACGTATGTATGTATTTATTATAGAGATTGATTTCATACTCAAACACTTACAGTGGTTTATTGTCTCTTGAAATTCACAAATCTTACTCCTATAAATCTAGTTGTTGGTATCGCATTCTAAAAGATACTTTCTTTTATCTGTGGAAGTTCTGTCTTCACCAGATCTAAATCCAGAATAAAAAATGAAATGTTTTTTACTTTCTAATTTGAAGTAATTTT
>RJWJ010049146.1:0-10341 GCA_004363605.1 Indri indri | reverse complement strand
TTTTTTTTTTTTAAACAGATCATTCCATTTAAACCTCAGGATAAGAGAAAATTAATTATGGAGACAAGAGATTACATGTTTAGAATCACAGAAAACTTAAACATTAAGGACAGAAACAATTAAAAGGCAAGGAAAATTCCACAGACCCTTTGTTTTGGAAACTTCATAGGCAATAATCTCTTTGGAAGAAGAGGAAACAATTTAAACTCCATTTAAAAACAACTGATAATTTGCCCCAAAGCAGCCTCTGCTCTGATTTCCCCTTTATGTCAATGTGATCCCCGCTCTCCAGGCTCCCAAGCTGAAGGAAACCTGGGGTCACCTTTGCATTCTTCCTCTTTCATATCTTTCTCACTGACAAACCAGTTTTCAATTCCTTCCAATTCCTTCCTTCCTTTGTCCAGAATGTGCTCCTGAAATGACCCATCCGCTGGATGCCGTACCACCCACAGCCTGTTTTACCCTCTGGCTCCTTTCCCCTCTGCTACCAAAGTAACTGAAGGGAGACACCGATAGTACTCTTATCAAAATGCATCGGTGGCTTCCCACTACCTATGGTAGAGTGCCAGCTCCTTAGGCTGGTACTCACGATTTCCCAGGGTCACTGCTTTGCACAAGTCAGAATACAGTGCACACCGTGAACGGTGGTCCCTGGAGCTGGGTGGCAGACTGCCCCATTTGCCACTTACGCCCCAACATGATTCCTCGAGCCCTGCTTGTATGCTCCTCAACAGAGTGGTTCTCGAATGCAGCCTTTGGACCACCAGCAGCAACATCGCCTGGAAACTTGCTAAAAATCCAAACTCTAGGGCCCTACAGACCTACTGAAACAGAAACTCCGGGCATGGAGCCCAGCAGAGGATCCTGATACACACGAAAGCTGAGAACCCCGGTCCCAGAGAAACCCACCGAACATACCTGACTTACCATTGTCCCCAGAACATGGTCTGTACTTTCCTCTTCTGTCCCTTAGGTCACGGGACAGCTTCCTGCCATCTCCCTAAATCCTATCTACCCTTCCAATCACAGATTCAGTCCTCCTTCCACCACAAAATCTTTATTGATCATACTACATATTCTTGTCGTCTTTTGGACTCCAACAGAACTTATTCCCTATACCACTCACACAATACTTATTAAAATCACAACAGAGCAAGAAAACAACAATGTTACAAACCTATAGCGCAGGGATTACAAAACAGACTTGATAAAATATGCCAAATTTGAGCAAAAAGTAATGACATCCAGGAACCATATGTTAAGAAAGATTCTGAGGCTGCGCCCAAGTAGGAAGACAACATTTCAGTCAACAGTGTCCCTGTGCACAGTTTCTTGGAGGGAAGCAGCAGAGAGCAGCTGCATACTTACTACAAACTTCTTGCTGCTCTAGGGTTTTAACCCAAACTGAGATGGGGGAAAGGGCTGCCAAAGACCCAGCGGCAAAACAGACTACAGGTAACTTAACTTTAGACCATCATTTTAATGCTCTGTGCACTCAGCAGACAGGTCTGTCTTCAACATGTCTGCGAGAAAGCAGCCCATGCCGTGACAGGTCTCAGCAAATTACGGCCCGGGTTAGAGAGATGTAGCACACTGTAAACACAATGCATATCTAATTCTTCCCAAAATCCCACAGTTACACTATACCGGGTAATGTGAGGGACAAAAAGACCCACTTCCTGTCAACATTTGTCACGTGACACACAACACCTACCCACCTCTCCCTCTTCCCCACTCCTCCCACCCCCATCTTTCTCTCTCAAAGTTACAGAAACTAACCAAAAAAACAAACAAAAACAACAACAAAATCATGTCTGAGCCAGGCTCAGAGGATATGGGTCCATCTATTTCAAATCATTTTGTTGCCCTCAGGGCCAACACTACCCGGATCTTCCCTGTTACAAACCTATGTCGTTTTTAGCTCGCTTGCACCTCCACCTAAGCTACAAGCAACTTGAGGGCAGAAAGCAGGACTTGTTTCATGTCATCTAGTTTAGTGCCATGCACAGATTGTGATGAACAGTAACACACACGGGCTGGGCCTGCAAAGGCCCTTTCTACTTTTAGGCTTCCAATTTCTCAAGACATCCCCCCACCTAAAGGAAACAGAGTCTTGTGTTTAGAAATTTAGGTTATCAAGAACACAAAATTGATGGTACAATAAGGACTGCAATGGATCGCTTTATGTATGTTACTCAAAGTAAAAAAGAGCAGAGTACACTCCCTAGCACCTCTCTACTCATATTCCTACTTAAAGAAGCAAGCTGTCCCTACTAGAGGCACATTAAAGACACTGCTGGAAACAACAGACACGTGAATCACCCTTGCAGGCCAGTCGGTGTGATTCACACTGAGAGATCTGCCTGTCTGGCAGGAAGGTTACGTCTCTAAGCCTTAGGTTCAACAAGAGGCCGAGTTTGAAAAACAAACCCTAGAAGATGACTCTATCCAGCCACACAGACCTTAATTCAATTGGCAAAGCAAGAAAACCAAATTTCCTAATGGCAAAAGGACATGGATGCATAGCTGAAACTCAACTCTGGTATACCCATCTTAAAACAGTTTAACATTAGTGTAAACTTATGTCCAAAAGAAGAAAATTATGACAATTTTCAGCACATCGCAGCACTTTCCACTGCCAGGCCAAGCCCGGCCAGAGTTTGTCTGGTCTGGTCAGAGATGAATACAGCCAAACACGTATCTCCAGAGCCTCATGTGACTGTAGGCCACGAGGAAGGAAAGACATGCTCTCCCACAGCACAGAACCCACCCTACAGCTTTCACCACGGTACCACACCCTAGCAAAAGTCCTCAGAACTCTTAGCAGCAGCAGCAGAATGAACCATGTTATGTTGTCTCAGACTCACAACAGGTAAGGGTAAGTCCACGCTCTGATGCAAATCCCAATGCACCGAGCTCCAATGGCACCCGCTGTGGAAGGGCGACTTCTCCCCACCAAACCCTCACTCCGCAGCAGCCGCAGCAGCAGCAGCGTAGCTCCACGTCAATTTGGATTAAACACACACACACAAGGAAGCAAAAGGATCAGGAGGTTCTGTCCTATGCACATTTATCAAAAGGTCTAGAACGATGATCCTTAGCCTGCTTGCTGTCTGTAGGGCACCACAGGTGGCTTCTGGGGCAGAAATACACTTCACATTGAACCAGAACAACGTACTAAAATGCCATCCATGACATCTAAAAAGGACAACCTTCTCATTAGCAGGTTATATCTGTCACCCACTGGTAGGGCCAATGGAAGGGAAATGCACCACCAAGTGAACTGTAATGCAGAGACAATATCAGAAGTAGCTATATTTTATGTTATTTATATTATGGAAAGTCTTAGAAATTATCAAAAAATGCTACATCTGGAAAACTGGAAACTACCTTTTGAGAGCCTAGATTCAGATCTGAGCTTGTGTCCAGTGCTGTCACATCCAACTTACTTAACCTTTCTGTGCCTCAGTTTCCTGGTGTATAAAATGCGGATGCTGCTGTAGCGAGGATCGAGTAGGACAATACCTAACACACAGTAAGCATTCTATCGGCGTTAATACTGCCATCATCGCCAGAGTCTGTTGCCATCCAGGTATGCTGCATTTTGCACACTGTTTTACACCACTACCGTGTGGAGGAGGGATTACAACCCCCAGGCTATGGAGGAGGAAACTAAGAGTCGGTGTAAGTTATTTATTTGTAGTAACACGGTGAGTGACAGAGCCAGAATTCAAACCCACGTCAGCCTGTGGTCTTTCCACATTCCCATTCTGCCTTCAAAGTGAGAACTAACACGAGACAAAGGCTATGGGCACTGATAAAGTCACCCTTCTCCTACCAGGCCAGGCCACCATATGCTAATTGAGCACGTGTGAGAACAAGGCTTAGACAGGCCCCTAGTACAGCTCTAAGGAGGGGTCTTGTTTTGGTTTGTGTGTTTTTTTTTTTTTTTTAGGCTGGTCTCGAACTCCTAGTCTCAAGCAATCCTCCCACCCCAGCCTCCTGAGTAGCTGGGATTACAGGTGCATGCTACCATGCCAGGCTTCAGGAAGGGTCCTGCCTGTCACTGGCCCCACAGGCTGGCCCCTAAGACAACAGGTATTACTTTCTTCCAACAACCTTTCATGAACTCTGCTCATCTCCATCCCTCAGCCCAGGCTCAGCAGCAAACAGCAGGGACTCCCCTAAAGCCCCTTTGTTTCTCCAGGCTGGGAAGTGGCCAGGAGGAGGGATGGAAGTTTTAGGTCTGGACTCCAGGAGTGAAGACGCCCAGGGCGATGAAAGGAGGAAGGGCTGTGGCAGTGTCAGCATGGAGAAGGCAACCGAGCGGGTGCTGCTATGTCAGCTCCGAGTCCTGCTGGGGCTCCGTAAGTGACAAAATTTTTCTCTTATCTCTGCCTCTTGATGTAAGTCCAAGGAAAAAAACAAAACACACACAAGTGGCTAGGTAAAAGCATTATTTCAGTGTTACAAAATCTTCCACAGTACACAAGCAGCAAGCTTTCTAACTCCTGGGTGGTCACCAGCCCACAAAATAAAGTCACAGAAAACAAACAGGCTGAGCCCTAAAGGCTATAAATAAATAAGTAAATATGTTACAGAACAGAGAAAGCTAGAGGGGAAAAGAGATAAAGAAGACTTTGGTCCCAAAATTGCCCTTATATAACCCTCATCGTAAAGATACACTTTAAACCCTACAGACACAAACTCAGGACGTGCTCTCCGCCTACACACGCAAACCAAACCCGTCAAACAACACGGGATACCTGCAGAAACAAATTCTACCATGCAGATTCCACTAAGAGTAAGAGCTCATGCTTACCTAGCCTGGGGATCTTAGATTTCAGCTAAAGAACCCAGGACAAAGTAGGTCAAGAATGGGAAACAAAGAGAAGTAGATCTCAACCTGGTCTGACCGGAGTCAAATATAGGAATTTAACATGTACCAAGATGATAGTAACAGTCAACATTTATACAGGGCTAACTAGGTGCCAGGGACTATCCTAAATGCCTTACACAGATTAACTCATTTCGTTCTTGCAACAACCCTATGATTATTATTACCCTCATTGTACAGCTGAGAAAACTGGGGCACAGAGAGGCAGGTAACTTGCCCAAGATGACACAGTTGGAATGGCAGAACCAGGTATGAATCACCCTGCCTCCAAAACAGATGCATGGTTTCTTAAACAGCTACAAAACATCTTTCAGGCTACTCTCTAGAATTCAAGGATTAAATAACTGGGAAAAAAACTGAAACGATCCAGGAGCTCTAAAATTTGCCTCTGTTTCAGAGCTGTCCAAGTCCTTAATGTATTGAGTCGCATTCTGAAGACCCAATGTTGAGAACCAAGAATCTTCTCTTTATCACGTAGGTATATCGTTATACTTTAAGACTTTTATTACTGAGAGTGCATGCTTTTTAACAAACTGTTTTAACCTTCATCCATGAAAAACAGATCATTGTTTTTAAATCCTTACTGATGACATCATAGCAACCCTGGAAACCACATACTAGAAAACATTAAAATGTCAGTTTGTTATAACTCATAATATAACATTTAAGCCCACATAGGGATCTGAGCTGATTCCTAACACAAACTTTAAAACATAACACTGCTTCCCCAAGCTGTCACTGGGCAGCTGGAATCCTAGAACATGAAGCCTTCCTCTTTTCTCTGGAGGGTAACATTCCAAGGGATGTTTATATTAGCCAGCCCAAAAGCCAACTTCCACAAAACAAATTTAATGTTTCTTCTCAAGTAGTGTATGTATGTGGCAAAATTCAAACTTGTGATGGACTGAGTAGAATTACTATAAAGTTTTGTTACGTGTTTAAAAGAAAAAAATGATAGTATCTTGTACATATGAACATTCATGAAAGTAAGGTCACACTAACCTCTAAGAAATAAGCATATTTTTGGAAGGGAACCCTGTATTTTTAAACATTTTCAAAGAACTCTATCTTGACAATATATTTTAACAGCTTCTTAATATAAAGTGTCCTTTCTACCAACAAAAAAGAAAACTAAAGTAAAATGCAGAAGACATTTACCTAAATACTTTGTACACAAAGTGTTCTTTCTACCACTTTATTCCAGAATGCAGGAGTTCTGTTAAAATCTTTCCTAATAAATGCCAAAAGAGTTCCACCTAACTGCCTATATGTATTGCTTTTGGAATTCTAATCAGTTCCGCCCACCCAATGACTCAAACTGAAATATTAAGAGATAGGAACAGCTGCACTCATCCACCACACCAAGAATAGCTTTCAGGAAACCAAGCTCCAGTTGGAAAACTACACTTAGTAACCTTACTCGACTTAAGAGAATGCTACGGGAAGCTTCTCATAGTTAATAACAAAAATGCCTGCAAAAGGTTAATAATAACATTTATAAAATATATATCCTTCCCTATAAGTAAACAAGTTAAATGACTTTGTCACCGTTTATACCACAGGATTTTAAAGTCATATACTTTTGTTTGGAATTCTCTGGGCGATAAACAATTGCCAATGCCTTGTCAAACATCCAAGAGAGAGACATTCCCAGGGGAATTACAGCTCACTCACCAGGAGGCAGAGGCCACGTGGTACAAGTCTGAGCTAAAACATTAACTCAATAAGCCTGTGCTCATTTTTCCTTGATGCTGCTTTCTCACTCGCCTATTCCACCTTGCCCTAAACTTCCCACCACCGGTGTGAATTGTGCGTAAGAAAAAAAAAAAAAAAAAAAACTGCCAAGAGGGGAGAAAAGCAGAGTAGGCCTAAAAAACACAAACCATGAATTTAAAAAGTGTCAACTGGCAGGGCCACACACGACCGCCAGGTGGAACACAGACTCTAGGGAGAGAGGGAGCTGAAGTCCACTGATGTTCTCTGGAGAAGCCTCAGACATTCCTGCCAACTGGAAGGAAAAGAGCCCAGCACAGTTTCCAAGGGGAGACAGCATGCCCCAGGGGGCAGAGAGCAGAAGCTGAGAGAACCTCCCAGGAAGGACCACCTTAAATTAGCCTTAAAGCAAATTACTCATTTGGTTACATGAATGAAAGGAAGGAAGATGAGAAACATGAAAAGAGGCACCTACATAATCGAAATTCAATTTCACCAACATTTATTTATTGTTCTTATTATACTTGGATGAAATATAAAGAAAACAGGATGCTACCCAGCTCTGGCAAGGAGAAGGTTAACATTACGTTGCACTAAGCTCTCATGCCAGACCTTCGCATGTATTATTTCATTTAACCCCCACAATAATACAACACTTGAGCACATATTACTTTCACCGCTGTTACGGGCTGAATCGTGTCCCTCAGAAATTCACATGTTGAATTCCTAAACCCCCAGAATGTGACTGTATTTGGACACAGGATCTTTAAAGAGGTAATCAAGTTAAAATGTTAAAATGAGGTCGTTAAGGTAGGCCCTGATCCAGTATGACTGATGTCCTTAAAAAAGATTAGGACACGGATACAGGCACAGAGGTAAGACCATGTGAAGATGGACACCTGCAAGCCAAGAGAGAGGCCTCAGAGGAAACCAACCCTGCCAACACCTTGATCTCAGCCTTCCAGCCTCCAGAACCATTCGAAAATAAAGCTCTGTTGTTTAAGCCACCCAGTCTGTGAAACTTGGCTATGGCCATCCTAATGGACTAATGCAACTGCTATACAAAGATACTGAAACTCAGAGGCTAAGTAACTTGACCAATGTCACAGAGCTAGTATGTGGCAGAGGTGGAATTTGAATCCAGGTCAAAATACGAACTACTCTTTCCAAGTACTATAAATACTGGCTACATTTTTTAATTACATCACATGACTATAAGTTAGGTACAGGATACAGAAATATATCCATAAAACAATGTGATAAGGGCTATAATTCCTAAGTGCTTGTGACAAATGCTACTGTAACAGAGAGCCTATGGATCGGAGTTAAACTCAAAATTAAGGTAGGTTTCCCAATTACATCACTCAGGCTAAGGCCCAGGTAACACCTGGCCTAAGGCAGTGGTGGCACAGATGGAGAGAAATGGCTGGTGTATGAACACACACTCCATTATCTACGTGATCAAAGATGACAGCGCCAAAATGCTTTTTATGCTTTTCTTGGGCCCTCATGTTATTATGGAACATGTGCATAAGAGATAGAATGGTTTTGCAATACCCCACATTTTAATTATCTTAGCCCAATGAAGTACTCCGTATTCTCTGGTCAGAGAAAAGCGAACGTCACTTCAGGCTCCCCTCTTTTCCTCCCTCAACACATATCTTAATTGCAGCCACTGGTTTTTAAACCAGGGTATGAGGGGAAAAAACAGTTTCCAACAAAGTATCCTACAGTTCCTTATCTGAAAGGATCAGGTACATTTTAACCAATGGAAAAAACTATCACAAAAAGATTCCCAATTTTCAAACAATTAAAAGAAAATATTTATATGGCATTAAAGCTACTTTGAATATAATTTCATCTTTGTTGATTCAAGAGGATTTTGTGAATCCTCAGAGTAATCATTATAATTAATAATCACTGCTGTAGAAAGAACTTGTTAACATATGGAAATTCCAGGGAAATAATGTCAGCCAACAGGGAATTTACTACGTAAAGAGAAGCATCATGGCACATACTTGAAATCAAGTCCTTGATGCATGGTTTATTTTTAATGCCTATAATATGATTAAAAAAACAGAAAACAAAGAAACGTAGAAACCTTAGATGTCTATAAAATGTATACTTATTTTCTAAATAGGGATTATCTTAAATTTACAATTATGGATTATCTTAAGTTTACAATTATGGTCCATTATAGACACTTTCATTCTTCCTTCAAGAATATTTACTGAGTATTGTCCCTAAAGACCAGAACTACTATATATGTTGAGAAAACACCTTATCATTGAAACAGCTTAGTGCTACCTTAAAGCACTAACCAGTTCCTGGGAGCAATGATGATATCTCACTGTATAATTTTCCCCTTTTTAAGTATTTTAATTATTTAAACAACTTTCAAAAACATAAAAGTTGTCATCAATTTCATTCACTTTCTACAGTTTCTATCATCTATTTCTACTTTAAAACTGGCAAAAATAGCATGTTTTTGAAAAAATGAAAAACTTGGCAGAAGAGATTCCTCGAATGAATAATTATTATGTTCAAGTCTCTGGCTCCAGAGAAAATTTAGTGAGTAAAATTCATTAAATCCTAACCTTTAATTACTTTTTTTTTTAATTAGGGAGTCTGCTGTGATAGGAACAAGGAACTTGGCAAGCTACTAACAAATCTTCAAATTGACGTTAATGGTGGATTTTTTAGGCTTATTTGACAGGTTTACAATGTTTCCAGACACTCAAAACCACTAGTATGTTTTTATCAGGACATATTTTACAACATAATAAAGTAATAGAAGTACTGCCATGCTCAGGTAGCACCCTGATTCATTCAGTCTGAAATCAGGCTCTAGCAATAGCAGTTGGGGGCAGAGCCCAGGGGCAGGGTCTGCAGGACAGAGGGCCCAGAGAAGAAAAAGATGCCATCCACAGTAAAACTGTGGCTGGAAAGCTGCTTTTGCCAAAAACATAAGCCTCTCAAGGTCAGGAGCCAAATCTTATCCTTTCCCAAATATTCAGCAGCTAGGACACAGGCCAGCCAAATACAGGTGTTTATTCAGTGTTTGATATATGCTTTAAATCAAATGTTTGAAAGTCATCCTGAAATAGTCAGTTAATAAATGTACTTTTCATGCCTGATAGACCTATACTGTACCAATTTTGTTTGAGGGGGAAGTTACTCCCTAGTGTATTCACATGTTTCATGACTTTACAATCTTGTATCTTTGCTTCCTTCCTACATAAGGTACTCTAATTTATCTGTTCTAATTTAAGATCCATTCCCTTGATCATACAAATATGTTATCCCTCGTCTTCCATCGCCATCATGATTATTTTCAAATTTGCATTTTTGCTAGAGAAAGGACTCCAGTTGAATAAAATCCACAAGTTAGTAGAAGAAAGTTGTAAAGTGTCATTTTCTCTTTTTTTTAAGCGATGGGGGTCTCGCTATGCTGTCCAGGCTGGAGTACAATGGCTATTCACAGGTGTGATCATGGCACACTCCAGCCTCAAACTCCTAGGCTCAAGCAATCATCCAGCCTCAGTCTCCCAAATAGCTGGGAAACAGGTGCATGCCACTGCACCCAGCTTTTCTTTTATTTTCAACATGATTCTTGGTAACCTGTTGATATAGTCTCAGTCTTATAGGAGCAAACGCAGCTATTTTTCAAAGGTACTGTATAGGTAGACCTCAGTCCTCTCACAATGTTTTTCGAAATTCTGACACTAGAT
>RJWJ010049145.1:0-10354 GCA_004363605.1 Indri indri | reverse complement strand
TGCCCCATTCTCCTATGCTTGTCACAGTCTAAGCCAGTGCTGGGGGATCTTCACGTGGATTGGTGAGTTTGACCCCCAGGCTGATGCTGGAAGCTCAGGTGGGCAATGGGGCGAGTCCCTCTCCATGGAGACAGGCATTGCAGGAGATTGCTCTGCTCAGGTCTCCCTGCAGTGGTGTCAGTGGTTGCTGGGAGAGGGCCCCTAGGCAGTAGCCATGGGTATCAGGGCTGCAGGCATTCACTCTGCACAGATATACATGTAATGGCAGTACACGGTGCGGGGCAGCAGCTTGTGGCTAGTGGATTTGTGATGGGGTGCCGGACTGTAGGCCTGGCATCATGTAAGGCTGCAGGGGCTTGGACCTCCATGTGCCATGCAAGTACATGTGGGCATGGCTTGCCACTTGGCACTCTGATCTAGGGCTAGGCAAGCTACTTCACAGGACTGTGGCCTGTCAGTTGATGCATGGGGCTGCAGAGCCTATTCCACCCATCAGTGTGTGGGCCATAAGGGCTGGGCTGTCAGGTGGCTGGGGCTCTCTCCTCAAGCAGTTCCCACTGAGGCTGCTACTGTGGGACCTCTCAAGTGGCATCAGCGCCCACTCCATTTGAATTCCCCAGTGTGTGTGTGTGTGTGTGTGTGTGTGTGTGTGTGTGTGTGTGTGAGGGTGCTTGGCCCCAGTCATGGAGCGTGAGAGAGCATTTGCTCTCCCTGCTTCCTCCTTGGCCTGCAGCACTTGTAGAGAATCCAATCCCTGTGTAGACCGAGTGCTCTGGACCTGAGACCTCAGAATGGAGTCAGCTGCCCAATCTGGAACAAAGGCCAGCAGGTCCCTGCTGAGTCAGCTCTTCGACACAACATTACTATACAGTCTCCAAACAGTTCCCTAATGAGTACAGTGGTGGTGGTGAGGGCACCCTCACAGCTCAAGTTGCAGTGTCTGCGTGTGGAGTGTGGCGCCCTGGATCTCTCTCCTTTGTCCCTCCCCCATGTGTAGGGGTCTCCTACAGGTATCTTCTGATCTTGGCGAGTGGAACTCCCCATCCTCATCTCCTTCACTCTGAGTGTCTCCCTTGAGTTTTCTGGTGATCTACAATGCTCTCTCCAAGAGGGTCCCTCCATAGGTGGGCACATCTGCTGGCAACTTTTGATCCTCTCCTTGAGAGCAGCAGCACATCTGCTGGCAACTTTTGATCCTCTCCTTGAGAGCAGCATGTGTGGGCTGCTTCTTGTCCACATTCTTGGCGAAGCTTTTCTGAGTGCTTGTGCTCTACTAGGCACCGAAAGCTTTTACATGCATTTGTTCTTGTCACCCTCATTAGAAAACGAGATTAATATGGTTATCATCCCCATTTTATGGATAAGGAAACTGAAATAACAGAATTTAAACAACTTGCTCAAAGTATATAGTCAAGGAATGGTTGAGCAGAATTTTAATCCAGGTTAGAATGTAGAAAGTTTACAAGAGTGAGAGACCATCATTTGTATGTATCCTTTTTAAAACCCAGAAAATACCTAAGGATACAAATCAACTTCACTTCTGAAAGGAATAAACCTTTCCTAGGAAAGAAGTGTCTCAGGGCTGTTTTCACCCCTAGGGTCATGGCAGAAAGGGAATCAACATTGGTACAGCTAAAAAGAAACAGCCTGATTTTAACAAACTTCGAATGCACACATGTGGAAAGGCATGTTTAACAGAAATCCCAGGGATCCACAGTCATAAAGCAAATATGAATTCAATCTCCAGATATTTCTCATAGCGCCTTAATTATGTACATGGAAATAGCCTACCAAGGGCTAGGAGCAGGGGGGATAACTGAGAAAGAACTTCCCTGAGGCGAAGTGGGCCTTCCCTAAATACAAGTCAGCAGTTGGCCAAAAGAGAGAACTGAGCAAGATCCCCCCACTGCAAAGCATATGAAGCTTTTATGCTTGTAAGAAGACAGCACCGCATTGGTTAGAAACAGGGCAGGAGATCTAGGAGAGATTTTCCCTGGCTCCCCAACCAAGATGCATGGGCCTTATCAAAAGAACAGCAATAGGCAGATGAAGGTTGAGATGAGGCAGAAGACTTAAGAGAGAACTACCTGAGGTGCACTGAGCCTTTACCGAAAGGTAGGGGTAAGGCAGCAGAATAGAGAGATTTCCCAAAGCATTGGAAGCCAGGTGTAAGGCTGCAGAGTGAGAATTCTCCAGGGACCCCAAAGAAGGTGGTGGTTGAGCTGTGAAGCTGAGAGAGATCTCTTGTAGTTCAGAAGGTTGGTGGCTGACCATAAAGCATAACAATATTTCTGTAGTCTTGGTGTTGTTCAGATCCTAAGCTCTGCTCAGGGAAAATTCTGTTCTCACCATAAAACTTTCGAAGCCAATGGTAGATTGAATCTTTCTAAAGCTGTGACAAAGACCAAACCCAGTTCAGTTACAGATTAGATTGACTCAGCCTCATCTTACTGATAGTCGAAGTTGTGTGACCTAATCTTGGGGTAAACATTATTTGTTTCAGGCTCTACCTTTTTTTTTCTTTTGCACATAATACCTGGCTTACCAAAAAATAACCAGAATACAAAGAAGAAAAATATGACCTGTAACCTATAGCATTAAAAATCTATAGAAGCAGAACTACAAAATACACTGATGTTTGAATTAGCAGTCAATGGAGATAAAATAACTATAATAAATATGGTTATGAATATTTAGTAGAAGTGGGAAGTGGTTTGCATAAATAACTGGAAAATTTTAGTGGATCGTGGAAACTAGATAAAAGAGCAAAATGGGATTATAAGAGCTGAAAAATACAATATAAGACACGAAGAATTTATTTGATGTACTTAACAGCAGACTGGACACAGCAGAAGACAAGATCAATGAATGTAAAGATAGTACATTAGAAAGTAACCAAACTGGAATACAAAAGAGGAAAAAAATGAATCACATTACTGAACAGAGCACTCAACACCAACATGGCAATTTTAAATGACTTAACATATGAGAAATCAGAGTCCATGAAAGAGAGGAGAGAAAATGGAGCAGAAAAAAATATTAAAGTTATAATAGGCAAGAATTTTCCAACATCAACTAAAGTTATCAACTCTCAGATCCTAGAAGTTCAATGAACCTCAAGTGGAATAAATGTATGTGTATAGGTAAATAAACAAAACACCTACATATCACATAGTTAAACTGCTGAATGCCAAAGATAAAAGGGAAATTATAAAAAAACATCTAGAGCAGGGGTCAGAAAACTACAGCCTGTAGGCTACAAGTGGCTCACAAACTGATTTTGTATAGCCCATGGTTTAAAAGTATTTTTTACATTCTTAAATGATTATTATAAGTTTCTACATAATATCCTCAATTTTTCCTCTTGGCCTAAAATATTTACCATCTGCTCATTTACAGTAAAAGTTTGGCAACCCCTGATCTAGAAAAAGAAGAAACGGTGTATTTAGGGGAGTAATATTAAGAAGGTTGACAGAGTTCTTACAAAAATAATGCAGACTAGAAGTCAAAGGAACAACATCTTCAAAGTGCTAAAAAGCAAGAAAAAAATAACTCTCAACTCAGCTCTGAGATTTTACTTCTGTGCTGGCGTCCATTGCCATGTATCAAATTTGATGTTGTGGCATGCATGGAGGCCAGCTCCACAGATCTTGCTAATCGCACCTGGGAAGATAAACAGTGCCAAACATAGGGCTCCCAGCTGAATTAAAACACAACAACAAAAACTGCCCAAAAAGAAGTTAAGGAAGGACATGCTCTACAATAACACGTGAAAAAGAAGCAGGGATTTGTAGGTCAGGGACACTCAGTTTTGGCTCTCAGTGTTGGGTTAGCTATTACCAGCAGCGCTACGTAGTGAATACAACACTAGACTGAGGTCAGCAGATAGATACAGAATCAAGTCATACTTCTACCTCTTCAGAGGTTTTATGACAACTTCTGCCAGCTGTGATTTCCTTCTCTGTGAAAAAGAGAGTTAATAATTGCTCCACCTACATTGCATGGTTGACTTGCAAATCAAGAAAATGAGAATGAATGTTATAGGCAATTGAAATGCTCTTTGAATACTCCCAAAGTATAGGTTGAAAGATTACTGGAAAAACAAAAAAACAATCCAGACGCCTACTACCAATAAAAACCAGTAAGTGGATTCTTATGCACCGTGGGTATTATTATAGAAAAGAGATGATGATTTTGTTTTACTCTGTCTTGGTAGACCTCCAGACCATATCAGAAATGTTGAGTGTTTGAATGTCATACATTAAGAGAGAAACAGATCTACAGTGACATATTCAGAGTATATTGTTGAGTAGAATTCCAACATTCTTAGGTGAAGAACATTTGAAAGAATGGGAGATTATTCCTGAATGAGTAGTAGCATTACAGAAGACAGACTCAGGGGTCCCAGGAAACAAAATGGAAAAGCATGAACTTTTGTGCAAACCCCCAGATTTGGAATATTGGCTCAGCCACTCCTTGCAGTACAGCCCTGGGAAAACTTACTAAGATGTGTGAATCTCAGTCTCAGTATTTTTTAAATGGAGATAATACTATCTAATTCATGATGCTGTTGTGAGGATTCAGTGAGGTGATACTACGTAAGATAGTACAATATATAGACTGCTTTTATGTAGAACTCTAAGATAATGGGTCTAGAATAATTTTAATTACTTATAAAGCACTTTAAACCAGCAATAGTTATATTGAAATGGAATTGGCTGCTTCTATTTGGTTGAGGAATTCAACTACAAGGTTGGTAGAGGGAATTTGGATGTCATTGGACATGGTTGTACCGTATGATGTTTATGGGCCTTTCCAACCTTCAGGTCATATTTGGACAGTATCAATAAATAGCACTCTGCATCAGTTTGCCAACTTTATTCTCATTATCATGAAGAGTTTGCATGTCTCTATACATAAGACGGAGTAGGAGGCAAGAATAGAAGGGGTCAGGACAGATTTATGCACAAGCCTGGTCAGAAGAGCAGAGCAGACTGAGGAGATGAGAAACTCAAACAGGTTATTTTCCTGGATGTCAATCAAAATTGTTGTCTTTTGTCTCTAAGTTTCATAGGTTTTCATAACAAGAATGTGAGGTTCTTATTATAAGAACAAGGACAGTTCCATAGATTTGTGGAAAGTTAAGATTTTACTAAATGTCAAGTGAGCTTTTGGAGTTGTCTAATAAACTCTAGGAGTTTTCTATTCTTCAAACTAAGAGATAGGCAACATTATGCTTTATGGCAATTCTATAGACATTTTATTTATAAAAGAAAGAAAACTAACAATGGAAGTCATGTCTGCGAAAATGACTGGAAATTGTCAGACTTGTGGACATTTTTTTGTCTCATGCTTTAATAATATATGGAAGTCTGGCTTAAAAATTCTCTGTTTAAGAGAATTGTATCGGCGACAATGACTGAACTACAAAGGAATGCATAAAGGTAAATACACTTAATGGAACACTTAAGGGCTATTTGATAGACCTACCTGGAGAAGGAAAATGCATTCTGGCAAAAGAGATGTTGTGATTGCCACAGACCTGCCAGGAGATTTTATTCTCCTGAGTAGTTAATGTTTTCCTTTGACTGAGAGGTCCTAATTTTGCATGTTGATTAAATTAGAATCTATAGAAAAAGATATCATTGTCATGATTTATTTTTACCTGTCCTGATTTATTCACATTTTCTTTTCTCATTTACAGTTGCATATATGCAGGAAAAATGAGCCTTAAAACTTTGTGAGTAATCTGGGTCTCACTCCTAGAGACAAAGGTTAATTTGGGGCCCTCTGTAGTCAAAACAGCTAAATTAGAATACATCAAGTTTTTTCATTCATTGATTTTACTACTTTCTCTATTGCTTCCCTCTGCCTTTTTAGTCATCACACTTTTATTTTTTATAGCTTAATCGAGATATAATTGACAAACCATTCAATTCATCCGTTTAAAGTGGCTTTCAGTATATTCACAGAGTTGTGCCTCCATCACCATAATCAATTTTAGAACATTTTCATTACTCCACAAAGAGAAACCCATACCTCTTAGCTATTATCTCCCAAACTTCCAGCCTACCAGCCCTAGGCAACCATTAATCTATTTTCTGTCTCTATATTTATTTCTATTCTGGATACTTCTTATAAATGGAATAATAAGATAGGTGGTCTTTTATGATTGGCTTCTTAGGATAATATTTTCCAGGTTCATCCATGCTGTAGCATGTATCAGTACTACATTTTTCAAGTTGCCAAGAAATATTCCATTATATGGATATACCACATTTATCCATTCATCAGTTGTTAGACATTTGGGAATTTTCCATTTGGCTATTATAAATAATGTTGCTATGAACATTTGTGTATAAGTTATTGTGAGGACATATGTTTTTATTTCTTTGGGGTATATATCTAGGGGTGAAATTACTAGGCCATATGGTAAGACTTTTTAACTTTTCGATGACCCGCCAGATTATTTTCCAAAGCGGCTACACCATTTTAAATCACCCCAGCAATGTATGGGGGTTTTAATTTCTCTTCATTCTCACTAATCCTTGTTATTGTCCATCTCCTGGAAGCTTAGTGAGGCTATAGACTTCCTAAAGGGTGTCAAGTAGTGTCTCATTGTGGTTTCTATTTGCATTTCTCTGATGGTTAATGATGTTGAACATCTTATCACATTTCTTGTAGCCATTTATATATCTTCTTTGGAGAAATGTCTATTAAAATATGTTTACCGTTTTAAAATTTGAATTATTTGCCTTTTTATTATTGAGTTGTAATCATTCTTTATATTTTGTAGGTACAAGTCAGATACATGATTTGCAAAATTTTCTTCCATTCTGTGGGTTGTTTTAAATCATAACATTTTACTAGGCTATGTTTCTCTCTACTTACTAATATTTGCCCACAGGAATGGCCTAGTAAGTTTTCTCATGGTAGCTTTAACCACATAAAATTACAAACTCGATCACTTACATTTGCATTCAATTAAATTGTTTCCTAGTGCAGAGCAAGTGTCTTTTGCTGTTTATCGCTTTGATTTAACACATTCCACATTCTTTTAAAGGGCCTGCGTTTCAGGTCTGCAGAATAAACCCTTTTAAGAATGTTTATATGGATTAGAAAACATTTGAAAGTAAGGGTTGGGTAAACTCTGCACAAAGAATAAGAATCTTGTCAAGACTGTTGTGAAAACCAGAAGCTACCCAAATAACGTCTATGTGGTAAACCAAAGGGAAAGAGTGCAGAAAATAGGGAGAAAAAATACTGTGAAACACAAGTGACAATGATAATGGGCCACATGTGCAGTTCTCCACCTGCAGAGTAAGGAAGGACTATATTTCTTATCCAATGAAGTTTTATCTAATGAGGAAACTTGTGTTTGGCAATTCCGATAGTCATGTTTTACATTGGCTTTAGGTTACCCTATGGTTCCATAAAATGTTGCAGTAAAAAGAGAAAATCCAGGAGTCTGAGTACTGAGAACATTCACATCGAATTCAGATTTCTCATTTCTGGTAAGATAAATTTAGAGAGGCTAGAATCTGTCTTGATTTGGAGAAGTAGCAACTACCTGGGGTAATACTGCATATAAACAACGGTCTGCAAAGTAGGTGGCAATGATGATGATAGTGAAAATAACAGTAATGGTGATGGTAATAATAATTCATCGCATCACTGTAGCGTTTGGGGTTTTCAAAGCATTTTCACATACATTGCCACCAGAATCTAATTAAGTGTCAAGTAAGTTAGCTAAAGAAAACTTTGTTGTCCATGTTTCTTTAAGCTTTTTAGTGAACTGTAACATGCATACAGGCAATTCACATCGTAAGTGTATAATTCAATGGATTTTCATATATTAAACATTCTGTATAAACAACTCAAGGAAAAGATCATTATTAGCATCTGCGTGTCCTTCCTCATGCCCATTTAATCACCACAACCCTCAACAGGTAACTGTATTCCTGACTTCTAATACCATGGCCATAATACCATAATACCATAGTTTTGCCCATTCTTAACCTACAAATAAATGAATCATACAGTATGTACTTTTTTGTTTGACTTCTTTCACTCAATATTATGTTCATGAGATTTACTCTTAATCCTAATTGCTGTATTCCATTGTGTGACTATGCTACAATTTATTTATCCATTCTAGTGATATTTGGGTTCTTTCTATTAATATTTTGTGGCTATTATAAATAGTGTTATTTGGAACATTTAAATTTTTTTCTTGGCTGAGTACTTACCTAGGAGTAAAAATCACTGTGTCATGATAGAGTATATGCATGTGTTTCCATTTAAAATAACCTGCCCCAAACAATTATCAAAAGTGGCAGATCTAACCCCCCCACTAGCAATGTGTGAAACATTTGACTTCCCCAAATCCTCATCAAATACTTGGTATTATTAATCCATTTCGGTGGGCGATTTTTCACATTTTGAAAGTGGAGAACTGAGAAGCACTATCATTAGAAAAACCTAGAGCACCAGTCAACCCAGTGTCAATATAGTGTTCTTTTCACTAAGCCAAATATGACATTGCTTCACTTGGCAATGAAGGCTAAAGTATCAGCAGCACAGAACATGACAAAAAATACAAAAATGCATATTAAGATTTTCGGTTTTAGTTGTGACATGTAAAGAGCTTGGAAGTTGTCATTCCCATTCTTATAGCAAGAAAGAGCTACAAAAACTGAAAAATCAATGAGTTTTCTTAGACCCATTGGAGAACTGAGATCTCAGAGAAAATTGTCACCTTGCAATCTAGAGAGACAGTTGAATCTAGACAGTTACACTGGAGCCAAAGCCACTAGATCTATAACCTAGCAGGAACACTTACATGGTAATTTTGATAAATAACTAGAGGCTGAGTGTAGAGTATCAGAGAGTAAGAAACTACTGTGGCCTCCCTTCCACTGTCCTGGGAGCTTTTCATGCTGAGGAATTGAGAGAGATCCCCTCATGGCTCTGGCTAGTGGAGGGCAAGAGTAGCTATTGTGAAAATTTGCCCAGAACCTTCTCTATAGCAAAGGCCTGGTCTCTACGAGAAAGGACTCTGCCTGAGTGTAATTCTAAAATGTCATTCCAGCTGTGGAAAAGGGATTCATCTTAACTCCAGCAGCCCCCTCCAGCCTTTCTCTGTCACCCAAGGGGGACTAGACTTTAAGGAAATCGATTACCACTAAAGGAGGAACAGAAACACATGTGAAAGCCACAGCCCTGAACTAGGCACACTGAAAGATCAAGACTTAATCGAAAGACTTTCCCCCACTTCCACCCCTAACCACCACACCAGTAAGGATCCAATATAATAATAATATAGTATAACTGAAAGACCTCCAAGACATAGACTCTCTCTGAGGAGAAGGACATAGGAAAGAACCAAAGTCAAGAGGAAAGACAAAAGCAAGAACATTAGAAAAATTTGAAAGTCTGGTAAGTGTAACTACAACAAACATTAAATACAGACCAATTTCTACCTCAATTAAGATAAATCTTCATACTAAAGGCCTATTTACTAAACCACTATTACTTGATTCAACATCTCCATCTTTCAGCAAAAAATTGCAATCTATTTCAAGAGGAAAAAGAAAAACATAGGCTAAAAGAGACTTACCAAGTATCAGAACAAGATTCAGGTATAACACAGATGTTGGAATGATAATACAGGGAATTTAAAATAACTATTAACACGTTAAGGGCTATAATGGAAAAAACAGACAACATGCAGGAACAGATGGGTAAAATAAGCAGAGGAATACAAATTTCTAATATAAGTAGAAATTCTAAGAGTCAAAGGAAATATGACAAAAAAACTATTAGAAAGGGAGAATGTCTTTGATGTATTCATTAGTAGACTAGACATAACTAAGGAAAGAATCAGTGGGCCTGAAGATAGGGCAATTGGAATTTGAAATAAATTATTATAGCATTATATAATTATAATTACCAAAAACTGGAAGCAACTAAGATGTCCTTCTATAGATGAATAAACTGTGTTACATACTTTCAGTAAAATACTATAATGAGTGAATCTTAAATGCATATTCAGTAAAAGAAACCAATCTGGAAAGACTGCATGCTGTATAACTAATTATATAAAATTCTATAAAAGGTAAAACTATGGAGATGGTAAACAGATCGGTGGTTGTCAGGAATATGGGCAAGGAGGAAGATTGAATAGAGAAAGCACAAGGGATTTTTTTTTGTTTTTTTAGGGTGGTGAAACTATTCTTCATGACATTGCAATGGTGGATAAATAAAAGTACTGATTTGATAAAACCCATAGAACTTTACGGAACAAAGAGTGCAAATTTAAGACTCTGAATAGCCGGAGTAATCTTGAGTAAAA
>RJWJ010049144.1:0-10389 GCA_004363605.1 Indri indri | reverse complement strand
GGGCGGATCGTTCTGAGCTCAGGAGTTCGAGACCAGCCTGAGCAAGAGCGAGACCCCGTCTCTACCAAAAATAGAAAGAAAATTAATTGGACAGCTAAAAATATATAGAGAAAAAAAATTAGCCGGGCATGGTGGCACATGCCTGTAGTCCCAGCTACTTGGGAGGCTGAGACAGTAGGATTGCTCGAGCCCAGGAGTTTGAGATTGCTGTGAGCTAGGCTGACGCCACGGCACTCGCCCCAGGCAAGAGAGTGAGACTCTGTCTCAAAAAAAAAAAAAAAAAAAAAAAAAAAAAAAAAAAAAAAACAAACAAAAAACGATCCCATCATTATCCTAGTATCTAAGTGAAATATACAGAAAGAAAAATGTGTATTGCATCATATTTAATAGCTAAAAATGTCAAACAACCTAAATAGTCATAACAGGAAAATGATTAAATATATGTATTTAATATAAAAAAGGAGTCCTATGCATTTATTAAGAAAGAATGAGGTAGAGCAGTAGACATATTAAGTGAAAAGAACGAGGTATGGAAGATACATAAGATAGAATCTCATCACTATAAAAGAAAACCGTGTGTGCACATTTGTATGTAATACATGTACTTATGTATGGAAACAAACATTCCAGAAGATATATAAACGGGTGATGGGACTGGGTGAGGATAAAAGAAAAGCTTCAGACTTTCACTCCTGATTTCATATTTTCCTGTACAGTTTTAATTTTTACTACTCTGTATGTTACTTTTAAAATGTAATTTAAAAACTAATTAAAGATAAATTTCATTTTACTAAAAAGTACAAAGTCTTTACATTATGGGGGGAACCCTCCATAAAAAACCCTGAAGGGAACAGCTATAATATCAAGGATCTGGTGTCTTTCTGATTTAATCTAAGTGGCATTTAAAGGTAATTCATAAGAGCTTTGTTCAATTTGCATTGGGATATGAAAATCAAGGCAGTAGGGGATGAAATTCACATTTTAGTCTATACTACCAAAGCATTTCTAAAGAAAAAAATTTAAATATTTAAACATATTCTGATACCAACTTTTAACATAACATACATACGTGTAGGGTAGGCCTGGCTGGTGAAAAATCTTTCATTAACAACAACAAAAAAATCAATAAATAGCTTAGAATGCCAACCAATTCATCTAAAATGCAAAAGAGTATATTTTAAACCCTAATATTTTGAGGGAGAAAAAACATATCCATTGCAAAAGAGTTCTGCTGATATAAATGTACATAATTTCACAGATTAATAATCACAGAGCCTGAAAGACGGGTTAACCTGAAGTTGCTAATGTAAATTTTGAGATAAAAACATGAGGTTTTCCCACGTTATCATTCTTTGTTTCACCTACAGTTGCATGAAAGATTTCCTCACTGGGCTTTATGTAGCATGGTCGGTCACCTTGTACTCACCTGTCAGGCTGTCTGGCCGAGGTGGAATCATCCTCTCGTAAATGTCATACTGCTGCTGTCCGAATTGCTCCATGTCATGAACAGTCCTTTGCAGTGAGGGTCCCAGATGCTGTGGTACGGCAGTCATCCCTGAGCGTTTGGGGGACGACGACCCCACCTGGCCTTGGGATGGGGAAGCTACCCGAGTCTGTGCATCCGTCAGGGTCAGCGGGGACCCCACTCTGGCGGTGGTTGGGTACTGAGGGGTTGGTCCGTTGGGATTGGAGGTCTGCCGGGAGGTGACTGACCCAATCCGCCGTATAGCTGTGGGGGAGGCGGGTCTCTGTGAGTACGGAGAGGCTGCCCGCTGAGCAGGTAGTGTGGTGGAGGAGTACGCACTGGGGTTCAGAGGTCGGGGGTCAGTCACTGACGGAGAGCCAAATCCACTACCCAGAGAAGTTCTCAGTGACCCCCGTGAAGGAGACACGCCTGTGCTGATAACATAAGAAGGAGACTGTGCTCTAGATGGAACTGAACTAACTCTTCTCATCGCCCGATTGGCTACTGATGGCTGATGAAAGGGGGGAAAAAAGAGAATGGGTTTATCCAGTGTTTTGTGTTCATTGTCATTATCAAAAAACAAACAAACCAAAAAAACCCCCCAAAACCCAAAAACACATAGCTCACTACAGAATGGGAATTCACTATTTATTTTAGGCATTTAAGTTTCCTTTCCGTTTTATGCTTTAGAGCTAGACCTTGATTTTTCCTCATGGCGCTTTTCTTGTTTTACTTTTTTTTTTTTGTGGTTTAATCTGAACACTAAAATCAACCAGTAAAAAAAGACTGAAGACATTCAATATTCCTTTTTTTGTTTCTGCATTTTTTACCCTTTTGCCTATGCATTTTTCAAAAGACATAAAATGTTTTATTCCAAGTGCTACAAATAACTCATGAGTGTGAAGGGTCACTAGAACAACGTACTTACTTCATTCCCTGTGAGTCAAAGTTTGGCCAAGGTAATGCATTTATGTAAAACAAACAAACAAACACATTTGAATACATCAGTCTAAGTGTAGCTGGAGGAGTATTTATAATTGTTCTGTCTTTACTCTTTCATGGGTCAAGCCTGGGTCGAGTGTTCTCCCTGTAAGTTTACTTCAAGGACAGCTTGGCTGCACAGGTGCTCTTGCCAAATTTATCTGTCTCTTTAGAGCAAGTGTGGCTTCTACAGACTTCAGCCACTTCTTTTTACCTCCTCTGATCTATGAGCTCGTGGATTTAAAGCGATGCAAATAAAGGCACCCCAAAAATCTGTTCCAGCAGGAAGAGGGCTCCAAGTCTCTGTTGTGTTCTTGGCCTAGCCAGCTAGAAAAGACTGGAATGGAAAAGGAACATTTTTGCCATGGCTGATTCTACTATAAATCTGTGATTCCTGCTAACATGGTAGGTGTGTCAGATACCTTTCTTGATGCTGTTCAACAATGAAAAAGAATGAGAGTTGGACCAGAGAAGTGGCCTGAGGGGGATTGGTATGGGGAAAAGGAAAGCAGGCTGAGAAATAAAAACAGACATTAGAGCTGGGCACAGTGGCAAACACCTGTAGTCCCAGCCACTCAGAAGGCTGAGGCCAAGTCCAGCCTGGGCATCACAGTGAGACCTCATCTCAAAACAAAACAAAACATCACATTAGGGTCCTGCGTTACAAGCCCAGGACAGGACCAGGCTGCTCTGTTATCTCCTTCATGGTTGCTAGAGTCCAGCTGCCATCAGCACCAAGCTACTTTTACATAGGGCAGTAAGAGAAGAAGAAGGGACCGCATAAGGACTTTGTACACCCTTAGATGTCCTGAGAGGATGTGTGCTTTGCCTCCAGGTGTCACAGCAACTGGGCTGGCTGAAACACCTGCTCTGAGACCTCAAGTGTGATCAAGTTCAACAATTTTGGGAGGGTAATAGCTGTGGAAAGGAGAAGATGGGGGAGGGAAGAGGATGGTAAATAAAGAATGAGACAAGAAAAATGGGGTTTAAAATTTGAGTAGACAGTTGGAAAGTTAAAATGCCTGGTTGGGAGATAATAGTGCTAACAGTAAGAAAAGTCCATATATAACTACCGACTACCAAAATGAAATGACACTTGGTTCAGACAGCTAGAGAATATGTTGCCTAGGCTACATGTAAATTAAGTCTTAGAGACCCCCTTGCAACATAATTTCTTCAGCTCTAGGACAAAATTAACTGGTTGTAAGTTAAAATAAAAAAAAAGAGGTAACAAGATCGCTATTAAGGGGAAAAAAATTTATATAGTTAAGGTAACTGCTGTTCAGAAGTGAGACTTCAGACCTGCCGACATAGAAATTCACCTAAGTGGATGAACTTCCGTAGGCATTTGGTCCAAGCCCCTCAACTTTTCCACCAAAGCATCCCGAACAGCAAAGGAATAAATGTATAATCTGAGAATTGGGGGGTGCGGCATGAAGGAGCTTGCCACAAGCACAAGATTTCTCATGTCGGTTAAAAACTTCATTTACTATATCTGTGTTTGTTTTAATACAGAAATATTTCAAATTACTTTAAATTTTCTCCTAAATTGTTGAGCAAAAGTGCCAAAGTCATATTGTGTTTCCCCTTTGGCACCAGGTACCCTGGCCCACTGCTGTGTGTGCCTACAGGGCTTCCTGTATCGCATTACGAGAAGCATAGTGTCCGCCAGACTTCTTTGATCATCTTGGTATTTTCCAGCTCCAAAGAAATGACGGGGGTATTTGGACAGATAGTTACCCTCACTGGGTACTGCCACGCAGGACTCCTACTGCTTCTCTTAATACTGGCAGATGCTGGTGGAATGATGGGAATGAAGTGGCAACGAGGAAGGCGCTAAGGAGTTTTTATAAACACATATGCACTATCTTTTTTTTTGGCTATTAAATTAGAGAACCCTAACTTAACAGAATGAATATACTGTATACATCTATACAGTAACTTTCTTTAAGCAAGAATATCTATATCCTAGTAAATGAGATGTGCTTTCAGAGAACAATTCCAGTGATGAAAGTAAAAACTTTGATTAGAGTGGGCTAGTCCCATTTTATGTAAGCGTGGGAATAGTACTCTGCCCTCCAGGACTTTTTACAGCATACTTTAGCTCTAGTACTATTTTAAAAACTGATAACCCCTCATGGACTAAAACATTCCATCCAGTTCTCTTACACTCCCTTGGACTCCCCACCTTGTGCTAAACCTGTGGTTTTTAGACGGTTTTCTATTACGTCTAGAAATTTATCAGAACTCATTAATAGGAGCTAATTAATAGAACCATAGTATTAGGTTTCATGCCTAAAAATTCCTTAACATCATAATTCAAACAATAGAAAATGATTTTGCTACTTTATCCATTCAATAAATTAAAAATTGTACATATTGGTTTTATTTTTAATGAGAAATACCTGTAACAGATATTCAACTAGAGGGGTATTTCTTTATAAAGATCTCGATTGTGTTTAGCTTACCTGAACCAGTGTTTGTCCTTCAGCTCTCGAATTCCTCACCAAATGGTTATTAGTCGATCCTATGAATGAATGCTGCTGTCTACTATCTGCCTTGCTCACGTTCTGGCTGTTGTGGAAACTCCCTGCTTCCTGGTATCCACTGTCAGAATAAGAATTCATTTGTGTTGAACTTCTTGAGTTACCCAATGATCCTGCAGGAATGAAACCAGCAGGAAATATATTTATTATATACTTCCAATGCTTAGTTTCAAGAAGAAAATATTAAAAGCAAATGCAATACTTAAAAGATAATACAACAGACCCTCACTTTCATGTAGAGATGTCTGTTCTGGTGAATAGAGGGTCCCTTGTTCTGGCTCTGTCCTGATGAGATAGTTGTTGGGATGGACAGCGTCAGAAACTCTAGGTTTGCTTACACCAGTATTTGGCACATCTGTAAGAAGATAAGTTTAATCGGCTATACATAATGACAATATTACATAAAAACTTGCTAAAAAATCCAGGTATTTGTTAATAGCATCTTATAATCTGTATGTTAACATAAGGCTATTTTTTCACCTTAAATAGCACAGTCATTTTGACTCATATCTATGTGAATGTGTTCTATATACTCATAGTTCATTAATATACTTTGCTGAATTTCATAAATGTTATGATTACAAACCTCGATATTAAATCAAAATCTGAAAACTCACCCCTCAGATGCCTTCCTCTAAGAGGATTAAGAGACTGAGTGAGAATGGTGGCCAAGTATTTATTTTAAAAAGGATCCTCTGTATCCCAAACTACTAAAAATGAAAACTTACATAGTGTTCCCATTATTCAGCTTGGTGATGGAACCTCTCAAGGTAGGGCCAGCCTTTTATGTTATATTTCATGTTATCTACAGTCAAAGGAACTCAGTACAGAATTTTCAGAGTTGTAAACAATGGAAACCTAGTTCTTACCCATCTACTTGTTATATTCCTCTCGTCTTTTCTAAATGAATATAGACAAGTCTAACTGGCCCATTGTTTCCTCTAGCCAAACCCGTCCCTCCATTATCTTGTTTTATTTTCAACTGTACCACTTGCCATCTTGACTTAAAAAAACAAAAACAAACCCAATTTATCTCTTTCCCCATTCAAATTTGTTTTTTATGCTGTAAATTGATGGTATAGATCAAGCTGCCTTTTCTCAATTCTATTCAAATATGTCCTTTATCCTCTAGTCTCTTTATCTTTTCCTAAGTTCTGATTATCTTCACTACAAGGCATTCTTTCCTCAGCTTTAACCCTTATGTTGCTAACAAACTTTTTTCAGAAACCCTGCTTCACTCTCACATCAAAGATTTTAATTAAGTCCTTATCACATTCCAAGTTCTATATGCAATCCTCAGGATTTCATTGTCACACCCCCCCCCTTCCTCCCCAGAGGCCCTATTATGTGCCAGGCCCTAGGAATGCAGCTATGAGAAAAGACTGTGTGTGTGTGTGTGTGTGTGTGTGTGTGTGTGTGTGTGTGTGTCTGTCTGTCTGTGTGTGTTTTGGGAAAAGCAGCTTAAGAAAAATTTCCTAAAGGAAGTACCATCTAAACAGCATCCATTTCCCACAGGAGGCCAGCCTTTCCTTTCCCTATAGCATTTATCATCATCTCTCTCCATTATATGAGTTAAGCTCAATGAGGCTAGGGACTTTTGTCTGGTTTGTATATTGTTATATCCTCAATGCCCAGTAACAACAGCAGCTTCCCTTTATTGAGTGCTAATTCATGCCTGACATTGTGCTGTGGCTTTACCTTACTGTGATCAACACAGTTTGGCTATGTAAAGCAAAGTTAAATTTTTAGGCATTGATGATAAAGCAGGTTTAGAAGGTGAATACAAGGTGTAAGGGAAGACTGGGAAATCCCACGGCATTCTAAACCTTTAACTTGATGTCAAATTCAATCCAAGGTTTTGTTTCCTAGCCTCTAGAAAGATTTGCTGACATTCTTAGAATAGGTTTTTAACGACCTGTCTCCTGATATATCATTTGACAGCATACTTCTAGGTGGTAGAGTTCTGTGACAGTTCTGATTTCTTAAGTTTGGAATTTCAGTAAAGATTACAGATTGTATGTGGTTTCCCTGGTACACGATGAAACATGATCTGAGTCACTGTCAGGATGATAATACTGGAAGGTGATCTGCTTCATTTGTAAATCCATTACAAGTTTCCAGAGTTCTAAACCTTCATACACAGCAACTCTTGAAGGAGTTTTTTTAAGGACTAAGTAAAATACAGAGTGTGCTAGGCTAGAAGAGTTATAGAAAATTGGAATGGTTGGGAATGGCTGCATTAGAGCTGGCCTGAACCCACAGTTAAAAGAAAAAAGATGTTTAGATATTTCTTTAGTTTTAATATGAGATAAAACCTGGGACATCAATACATCAAAGCTTTTGGCTTGGAAACACCAAATAGCATGCACAGTCAGGATACAAAAAATTTTCACCCTGAAAACCAAAAACCATTAGAGTTCTATGTATACTGCCCCCTCTTTAAAAAAAAAAAAAAAAAAAAAAAAAAATAAAAAAAAAAATAAAAAAAAAAAAAAAAAAAAAAAAAAAAAAAAAAAAAAAAAAAAAAAAAAAAAAAAAAAAAAAAGTGATTCAGAGTATTACTTAAATAAGAAAAGAGAAAGATAATACCCTAAAAAACTGTAGCTCAGCAATGGTGTCTTTTCACCCAATGCAACATTTTCTCACAAACCATGTGACAAACAATTGTGCTCACTTAAACTCTTCTTTATGAGAAGCTACTTAAAATGAATAACCTTAGACAAAAAAAGCACATGTCAAAAGATACATGACTCTATACTGGTCACCCTGATAATAAAACTTAACAGAATTAGTATTTCAAAAAATAATAGTTATCTCCAAAGAGATATAGTATAAAACATGTACTTTCTCACTGTTATTACCTGATTCTGTTTCTTATAGTGTTAAAAGCAATGCCCTAGAAAATGGAAAATAGGAAAGGACACTGAGATGGCAACTGGAACACTAAAACACCAAATTCCCATGTACCCAGATTCTAATTTCAAGATCTACATAACAGGGTTTAGAAGACAGAGCTTAGGTTTTGTGCCCTGTCTTTAAGTAAATATAAAAGTTAGAGCTGATGAGAGATTCATTTAATATGAACTAGAGCAACCAACTTCTATCCCACAAATAACATCTTTAGTTACTGTTCTATTTCCATAGTGGAGCCCAATGATAATGAATATCTACAGAGACAAAAAGATCCTGAAATCTCTGAATCATTAAAAGAATGTTAAATGGTTTTCAAAATAGTTTTACTATTATTTATTTTGTTTCTTTGAAAACTTATAATTCCCAAATTATATATACGCATGTACAAATGTGGGTATATGCAGCAACCATGCTTCAGATAAACAGAAGACTCATCTCCTAATTAATGGATAAAGTATTCTTTGTTGTAGTATGGTAAGGTTTGCATTTATCAATTGCTTATTATTTATGCAATATTACTTTAAGAAGAGTGTCTTTTGAAAACACCTGCTACGTGGAATGAAAGAAGATGCTCGTCAAATTCACCAGAGAAAGCACAGAAGCATAGTGTGGGGATAACCATTTCATGACCATTGCTGTAACCTATAATTAAATAGTTTGCATATTATGATTTAGCATGATCAGAACAAGAAATCAAGAGACATTTTTATAAGTTAAAATGGCAAACAGCATGTGAATGTTAGTTCTTTAATCTATGTACTGAAGAACATGTGTTACTCTTTTAAAAAAAAATCACAAACATGTTTTCTGGGACACCAGAAATACACTATGGAGAACTTTGAAACATCAAATTAGCATCTTCCAAGAAAATATATTTCTAAAAATATAGAAATTGAACAAGCTTCAAGGTAGAATGAAAGCTCCATCTGTGTCTCAGACTGGGAAATTAATGGAATCATGGACCTTCTTGCCTGTTATATGTCATCCAAGTGCTCTAATATTTAAAAAAAAGACAATTAGAAAAAGTAGAAGGTTGCATCTAAGAAAAACATTAGTGGGTAAGGAACAATAATGGTGTAGGGCTATGAAAATATGGTATATTATCCACCTCATTAAGCTCATAGTAAAAGATGAAACACAAAGTGAATTATTTTATCTTTTCTGTAATGTACATTCCAAAACAAGAAAGTTTGCATAAAAAATATGCTAAAGTCTAAGGCCTCTCTAATGAATTTGAAATTGTTAAAATGGCTCTCCTTTGTTCATCTATGCCTTGCTGTTTAAACGGTATGAAAGGAGAAAGGTCTGTACAGTGTGTAAAATCACCGTGGAAACAGGAACCTAGAGCTTAGTAAAATTGTCAGTATAAACAACCTTGTAACTAGTCTTTCACCGTCCAGCATGCTGCAACCTCATGTTAGTTTCTTCTTGTTTGTGCCTGTTCTGAGTTGCTATGGTGTTTAGGGGTTTGCCCTTACAGAAAAGATGGTGTAGTGTGAGTTTTGACAGGACTCTTGGGATGGTAACACATCTTTAAGGCAGATGATACTCTCTCTGACAGCTTCTTCCGACTCTCTGGCCTGGGAGTTGAGGTTAGGCTATCACACTCTAAGGGGCAACACTTTGTGAAAAAATGAGTAGAAAATTTTGTCTTACAAGGACTCAACTTCCACTTTGGCCATAGGGTTCTCACTTTTTGTAGGATCACAGGCTTTTTCCATAGAGGTGCAGGAATATTTCAGCATCTCCTATGGCTAAGAAGTAAAGTGCTAGGCCAAATTCTGGAAGAGAACCCGGGAGATGGCATCAAAAAGATTTCTCGTCTTCAGTACCTTCTTTGATACACAAGAGTTATTTCTATAGCATAAAAGCTTATCATCAGAGGCAATGAGGTCTTTGGGAAATGTCGTGTCAGAGTGAACAATACAAAGGGTGACGGAAACATGAAGCACAATAACATCGTCTGGTCCACAGAAGAAAATGGGTGTTGACTGATATTTTAAGAATATTACAGATACTTGGAGTTTATTGATTAAATATAAACTACTATATACATAAGATATCCTTTAAAAGTTGGATTTTAATGGAAGTAAAGACATACAAGAAAAGGTGGAAGACCATATTTCTTGAAACTATTTCTAGTGTGGTTCTCTTAGGTATGTCCAGGTTCTTTGGTCTTACGAAAATAATTTATATTATCTTTCAAATATTAGTAAGACAATGGCTCTAAAAATTTTACTTATCTAGTAAATGATGTGTGAAAAGCCTTAGAAAACAGAAACCACTAATGAAGTATCTTTTAGTTCACTTTAAACTTGACTCTAGATATCAACTAGTCTGCCTTGAAATTCACTGTAAAAACTTGTCTGCCTGGATTCAATTTTGTAGTTTAAGCAAACTTTGTGTTTGCGTAAACTGGTATCATGGTGCTTTATTCAATTTCTACAATGACAAATTTAAAGAGCATTTTAGTTTTGTACATTA
>RJWJ010049143.1:0-10350 GCA_004363605.1 Indri indri | reverse complement strand
TATATATTTTTAGTTGTCCAGATAATTTCTTTCTATTTTTTTGGTAGAGACAGGGTCTCGCTCTTGCTCAGGCTGGTCTCGAACTCCTGAGCTCAAACGATCCGCCCGCCTCGGCCTCCCAGAGTGCTAGGATTACAGGTGTCAGCCACCGCACCCGGCCAAGTCCATGAGTTTTGAAAATTGTAAATACTTATTTATGTAACCACCACCACCATCAAAATATAAGACATTTCCATTACCCCACAAGGTCCTCTTGTGCTGGTCCCCAGTCAAGCCCCTCCCCACTTCCTTCCTACAACAGCTGATCTGCTTTCTAGCACTACAAGTTCCGTATGTCTTTATTAGTCTTGTACAAATGGAATCATACAATGTGTGTACTTTCTGTCCAACTTTTCGCTGAGCATAAAGATTTTGAGATTCATCCATGTCTTTGCATGTTTCTGTAGTTTCTTCATTTTTATTAATTAGCTGATATCTCCTTATATGGATATACCTGAATTTGTTTATCTCATTGATCATTTGGATTTGTTGCTATAAGAATAATTATTATTATTACAGCTATTATAAGCTGCTATGAACATTTATACAAGAACATTTGTATGGGTCTTTGTTCAAACATAAAAACTATCTAGGAATGTAGTTTCTTAGTCATGTAAGTGCATGTTAAACTTTATAAGAAATACGCAAACTTTTCCAAAGTGGCTTTACCATTTTATATTCCTACCAGACATGTAAGAGGGTTCCAGAGGCTTTACATCCTCATTAACATTTGTTAATGTCAGTTTTTCAAAAATTTTGGAATTCTAGTGGGTGTGAAGTGGTATCACAGCATGGTTTTAATTTGCACTTTTCATATTACTAGTAATATTGAGCATCTTTTTTGTGTGCTTATTGACCATTTGTATATTTTCCTTTATGAAAATATCCATTCAAGTCTTTTGCCATTTTTTAAAAAAAACTGTGGTTAATTATATATTTTAATTATAGATTTTCATAAATATGAGTAAAATATACATATGAATATATATAAACATACACACTCTGGATATAAGACTTAGATATATATTTTTTGAAGATTTCTCCTTATCTTGGCTTGCCTATTCTTTTTCTCAATGTGGTCTTTTAAATGAGCAGAAGTTTTAATTTTGATGAAATTCAATTTATCAATTTTTCTTAATGGTTAGTGATTTCTGTGTTCTTTCTAAGATATCTTTGCAGTTTCTTCTAGAATTGTGCTATTGGTCGATCTCCAGTTCACTGATTCTTTCCTCTGTCATTTTCACTCTGCTACTGAGTCCATCCAGAGAGTTTTTTATTTTGGTCACTATTATTTTTCTTTCAATTATTTTATTATTTATTTTTTTGAGAAAGGGTCTCTCACTCTGTTGCTCAGGCTACAGTGCAGTGGCATCATCATAGCTCCCTGCAACCTCAAACTCTTGGGATCAAGGGATCCTCCTGCCTCAGCCTCTGGAGTAGCTGGGACTACAGGCACGTGCCACAACACCTGGCTAATTTTTCTATTTTTTGTGGAGAAAGGGTCTCATTATGTTGCCCAGGCTGGATTTCAATAATTTTAGATAGACTCTTTTATAAGAGTCTCTACTTTTATATTTTGCACTTGCTGAGATTTTTAATTTTCGTTTCTTTCAAGAGAATTTGTAATTGCTCATTGACCATTTTTATAATGACTGCTTTAAAATCTTTGACAGACAGGAGTTGGTTCCGCGGTAGAGGTGACCTGACTCCCTGAGGCTCATTTTGCAGGTGCTGCAAGTGTCCGCGCAGTTCTCAATCATGTCTGAACCAATCAGAATCCTTGTGACTGGAGCAGCTGGTCAAATTGCATATTCACTGCTGTACGGCATTGGAAATGGATCTGTCTTTGGTAAAGACCAGCCTATAATTCTTGTGCTGTTGGATATTACCTCCATGATGAGTGTTCTGGATGGTATCCTAATGGAACTGCAAGACTGTCCCCTCCTGAAAGATGTTATCACAACAGATAAAGAAGAGGTTGCCTTCAAAGGCCTGGATGTGGCCTTTCTCATGGGCTCCATGCCAAGAAGAGAAGGCATGGAGAGGAAAGATTTACTGAAAGCCAATGTGAAAATCTTCACATCCCAGGCTACAGCCTTGGAGAAATATGCCAAGAAGTCAGTGAAGATGATTGTCGTGGGTAACCCGGCCAATACCAACTGCCTGACTGCCTCCAAGTCAGCTCCGTCCCTCCCCAAGGAGAACTTCAGTTGCTTGGTGGGTTTGGATCACAACCAAGCTAAATCTCAAATTGCTCTTAAACTTGGTGTGACTGCTGATGATGTAAAGAATGTCACTCATTATCTGGGGAAACCATTCTTTGTCTCAGGATTCAGATGTCAACCATGCCAAGGTGAAGTTGCAAGGAAAGGAAGTTGGTGTTTATGAAGCACTGAAAGATGACAGCTGGCTCAAGGGAGAATTCATCGCGGCTGTGCAGCAGCGTGGTGCTGCTGTTAGCAAGGCTCGAAAACTGTCCAGTGCAACGTCTGCTGCGAAAGCCATCTCTGACCACGCCAGAGACTTCCGGTTTGGACCCCTAGAGGGAGAGTTTGTGTCCATGGGTGTTATCTCTGATAGCAACTCCTATGGTGTTCCCGATGATCTGCTCTACTCGTTCCCTGTTGTAATCAGTAAGACCTGGAAGTTTGTTGACGCTCTCCCTATTAATGATTTCTCACGGGAGAAGATGGATCTTACTGCAAAGGAGCTGGCAGGAGAAAAAGAAACTGCTTTTGAGTTTCTTTCCTCTGCCTGACTAGACAATCATTTCAATGTTGCTAATGCCCCAAAGCTGAAAAATCTAAATGTCGTCTTTGACTCTAGTACCAAATAATAATCATAATGCTTTACTTAAATTACTTGTGAAAAACAGCACATTTTAAAGATTGTGTGTTTCTTGATACAGATTTGTGACAGTTCATCATCGTGCTGTTGGTGCTGCAGTCTAAATAAATATATACGCAAATGAAAATAAAATAAAATATTTTGACAGATAATTTCGACATCTGAATTATCTTTGTGTTGGCATCTATTGATCATGTTTTCTCATTGATGCTGTGATTTTCCTAGTTCTTGGCATGAAGGATTTTCCATTGAAACCTGGACATTTTGTGTATTATGTTATGAGACTCTGGGTCCTATTTAAATTTTCTATTTTAGCTGGCAGTCACCCTATTTAGGTTAGTGCACAGGTCTCGGCTTTATCGTGTGGGCCGTCATTCCAAAGACACTTTAGTTTTCAGAGTGCTTACAGTGCTATTCTGTCTGCTTCATTTGTGAGCTAGCAAAGACCAGTCTGAAAACCTGCCTGGTATTCCACACTGTAATTCAGCTCTCAAATTTTTTGCAATGTTAATTCTAGTTAGTTTATGTGTGGGTCAGGGGTCTGCCTATATATACAACTTCATATACAGGTTTAAAGAATCCCTTTCATCAGTTTCCTCTCTTCTAAAATCCTCCTTTGGATGTGTGAGGGTCACCTCGTTACTGCTGCGTGGTGGTGACGATCCTATTTAAATAGGGTCAAAGTCCAGGGCAGGTCACAACAGGACAGCTTGCTTCTTGAGTGACCAATTGACATGAGTGAGAGGGAGGGAGAGAGAGAAACAGAAAGATGGAAGTAACAGTGTTTTGTAACCTAATCTCAGAAGTGTCATCTTATTACTTTTGCTTTCTTCTTTTTGTTAGAAGCAGTTACTAAATCAGGCCTACACACAATAAGAGGGGATTACGTAAGGGCATGAATATTGGGTTGGGGGATCACACAGAGTCATTTTAGTAGCAGGCTACCACAGTCTTCTTTAATTGCTCTCATCATTGTTTTGTAGTTTTCAGAGACATTAAGAGAAGAAAAAAGCTAACTTTCATATTTACTTACATGCTTACCACTTCTTAATTAGTAATTGTTGATAAGGTTGGGTTTAAGTATACCATTTTCTTATCTATTCCCTATTTATCTCATCTGTTTTGTATTCCTGTTTATTTTCTTTGTGCCTTCTTGTAGGTTAATCCAGTTGACACAGTGAAATACACAGCTCTTAAGTGTACATTTTATGAGATTTGATTGTTGTATACATCCATGTAATCACCACTATAATCAAAATATAAAGTATTTCCATCACCCTAGAAAGTTCCCTCATGTTCTCTCCATTCAATTCCTACTCCTCTTTAGGCAATTACTGCCTGTTCTTGAATTTCATATAAATGGAATCATATAGTACTTCCATGTGTGTGTGTGTGTGTGTGTGTGTGTGTGTCTGTGTATGTGTAAACTCTTTTATGTATATATACTATATTGCTTCTGGTTTCTTTCAAGCAGCCTATTTTGAAATTCCCTTTATCAGCTTTTTTGCAATCCCTCTTTGTATATTTCTTTGATCTATCTTCAACTTCACCGAATCTTTCCCTTGCCGTCTCCAATATGTCGTTAAGTCTATCTAGTGAATTTTTTACTTTAGATATTGTGGGTTTCATTTCTAGAATTTCATTTGGTTCTTTTTCCACGTTTCCATTTCTCCTATAAGATTTCCCATCTGTTCATTCATTATGACCATCTTTACCTTTAAGTTCTTGAACGTCTTTTTGATAGATACTTTTAAGTCCTTGCCTGTTAATTCAACTTCAACTTCTTCTTCTTCTTCTCCTTCCCCTTCCTCTTTCTCCTCCTCCTCTTCCTCCTTCTCCTTCTCCTTCTTCCCTTTCTTCTTCTTGAGACAGGGTCTTGCTCTGTTGCTTGGGCTAGAGCACAGTGGTGTCATTGTAGCTCACTGCAACCTCCAATTCCTGGGTTCAAGTGATCCTCCTGCCTCGGCCTCCCAGAGTGCTAGGATTACAGGCGTGAGCCACCACACCTGGCCATGATATTTTCTTCTGATCCATGAACATAGGATGTCTTTCCATTTGTTTCAATTTTCCTTTTTAAGTGTTATTAATTTAATTTTTATCTTTATTTCGAAATATTAAGGGGGTACAAAAGTTTTTGTTACATGGATACCTTTTATTAATATAATGCTTAAGTCAGGACTTTAGTGTGTCCATCCCCTGAATAGTGTTCATTGTACCCAATAGGTAGGTTTTTATCCCTTCCTCCCCTCCTCTCCCTCCCCCATTCTTGATTCCCAATGACCTTTACACCTCTTTGTGCCCATGTGTGCCCATCGATTAGCTCTCAATTATCAGAGAGCACATGTGGTGTTTGTCCATTCCTGAGATTCTTAGGATTATGGTCTCCAGTTCCATCCAAGTTGCTGAAAAAGACATTATTTCATTCCTTTCCATGGCTGAGTAGTACTCCATGGTATGTGTGTACGTATATATATGTGCATATATACACCACATTTTCACTCTTTTTATTTCTTTCATAAATGTTTCACAGTTTCAAAGTATGAGTTTTATACTGCTTTGTTAAATTTATTCCTAAGTACTTTATTTTTTTCTTTTTTGAGACAGATTCATGCTCTGTCGCCCTGGGCAGAGTGCAGTGGTGTCACTGTAGCTCACTGCAACTTCAAACTCCTGGGTGCAAGCAATCCTCTTGCCTCAGCCTCCCGAGTAGCTGGACTACAGGCGTGTGCCACCATGCCTGGCTAATTTTTCTATTTTTAGTAGAGATGGGGTCTTGCTCTTGCTCAGGCAGGTCTCGAACTCCTGAGCTCAAGCAATCCTCCTGCCTCAGCCTCCCAGAGTGCTAGGATTACAGGTGTGAGCAACTGTGCCCAGCTAAGTATTTTATTCTTTATGATGCTATTGTAAATGGGTTTCCTTTCTTTTAAATTTGTAATTATTATGGGTACATAATAGTTGAAGATATTTATAGGGTACCTGTGATTACACAGGTATACAATGTGTAATAATCAAATCAGCATAATTGGGGTGTCCATCACCTCAAGCATTTATCATTTCTTTGTGTTGGGAACATTCTGATCCCATTTTTTTTTTTTTTTAAGACAGGGTCTTGCTCTGTCACCCAGGCTGGAATGATCATAGCTCACTACAACCTCAAATATCTGGGCTCCAGCAATCCTCCTCAGCCTCCCAAGTAGCTGGGACTGCAGGTGTATGCCACCACACCCAGCTAATTTTTTATTTTTTGTAGAGATGGGTTCTCACTATGTTGCCAAGGCTGGTCTTGAACTCCTGGACTCAAGTAATCGTCCCACCTTGGCCTCCTGAAGTGCTGGGATTATAGGTATGAGCCACCTTGCTCAGCTCAATTCCACTCTTTTAGTTATTTTAAAATATACAATAACTTATTGTTTATTATAGTCACCCTGTTGTGCTATCAAATATTAGATCTTTTTCATTTTATCTAACTATATTTTTGTAATCATTGTAAATAGGTTCTCTTAATTGCATTTTCAGATTGTATTCAAATCCTTTGTATGCTGCATTCCCTATCTCCTCTCCTTTAGCGACTCCAATTATATGTAGATTGCTTGATATTATTCCATGCGGAAATGATACTTTGTTCTTTTTTTCTCCAATCTTTTTCTCTCTCTGCTTTAGGTTTTTTGTTTTTGTTTTTTTTGAGACAGGATCTCACTAGGTTCCCTGGGCTAGAGTGCAGTGGTGACATCATAGCTCACAGCAACCTCAAACTCCTGAGCTCTAACGATCCTCCTGCCTCAGCCTCCAGAGTAGCTGGGACTACAGGCATGCACCGCCAAGCTCAGCTAATTTTTCTATTTTTTGTAGAGATGAGGTATCACTATGTTGCCCAGATTGGTCTCAAATTCCTGGACTCAAACAATCCTCCTACCTTGGCCTCCCAAAGTGCTAGGATTACAGGCATGAACCACCACATCCGGCCATATTTCTCTTCTTGTGGTAAAGTGGATGCTTAATAAATATTTGTTGGTTGAATAAATAAATGTCTAAAACATCTATAGATACAAAGGATGTATAATAAGAAATCTCCCCCAGCATCCAGATCCCTGCCCCAGAGGCAAGCAGTGTTATGAGTATCCTAGAGATGTTCTATGCCTATACTCACAAGTTTTCTTTGCCCTTTTAAAACAAATGGTAGTAAATTATTTATATAGTTACTGCATTTTTGTTTTTTACTTTAAAATTTTTTTATAGAGACAGGGTCTTGCTCTATTGCCGAGGCTGGTCTCAAACTCCTGGCCTCAAGTGATCCTCCTGCCTCGGACCCCCAAAGTGTTGGGGTTACAGGCGTAAGCCACTATACCTGGCCTAGTTACTGTATTTTTCTTTCTTCCCTTAACTATATATTAAAGAATGTTCAAAATGAGGCACACAACCCAATTGGAACCAATGAATGCGACTTGCTTGGAATCCTGGAGAGAGGGAGGACGTTTCCTCTCAACTTAATGCCGAGAAGGTTTCAGTTTTATAGATAATCATCAAGTGACTTGCCCCCTATTCCTCCCTTCTTTCCTTCCTTTCTTCCTTCCTTCCGTCCCTCCCTCCCTTTCTTTTTTGACACAAGGTCTCGCTCTGTTGCCTGGGCTGGAGTGCAGCGGTGTCATCGTGGCTCACCTCAACCTCAAACTCCTGGGCTCAAGTGATCCTCCTGCTTCACCCTCCTGAGTAGCTGGGACTACAGTTACTCACCACCACACCTGAGTAATTTTCTATTTTTTTTAGACACAGGGTCTTACTCTTGCTCAGGCTGGTCAGAATTTTCAGTCATCAATTACAAAGGACCTCACAGCTTTCTGCCGTTCCTGTCCCCCAACCTCAGTTCTATTCTGCATCATGTCTATTCTGCTGGCCAAGGAGATACAGTCTTAACTCTGCTTGTTCTTATTCAAACAGCTTAAAAAACAGAAGGTTGGAGTGGGCTCCTGAAAGGAGCCAGAGGTGAGCCAGTAGGTCTATTCTCTTCTCTGGCTTTCACCAGCTCACAACATTTCTGTCCCACTTTCTCAAAAAAGCAATTAAGGCACAAAGTTCACCAGATATGTAAGCACAAGAGTCAGGGCTGCTTGTCCCAGAGCTGTTTATGGGTATCTGATATAAATGAAGGCTTTTGATATCCTATAAAGGCATCAAGGGAATGCTTTCCAACAAACACAATTAAGTGTTCTCTTCCACTCATATTTTACCTTTAGGTAAATACAATCTAATGGGATTTGGTTTCTCTTCATTCTACAACCCAGAACTTGGGAATAAAGATATCTTTGTATGAAAAATTATGTACCTACTTTAAGCCTTGATTTATATTCTGCTTTCCTCTCTGGCATTTCCAACTGCACTCTCTAATTTTACAAAAATATGTACACACTGAATGCCATTTTTAACTTAAATAAACTCAGAAAAGCTTGTATGTACAGAGCACAATAAAGCAACCTAACACAGGGCCACAGCATGGGATCTCGCTGGAAGGTCTCCAATTTGCTTTTCCATTGTGATTAATTAGTGGTTAGTACACTAAGTCAATTTAAGAAAATGCTGCTTTAGCTAAACACTCGCCCTATAACACAAGGAATAAGCAGGGCCCTGATCAAATGCCAAATCTCATCCTTCCAATTTTGAGACCAGGACGCAGTGTGCTTTCCCTTTTGAGGAGAACTTTATATTCAAGGCCTACAGCTGACATTTATGACTCAAAATGCTGCAAGACTAACAATGAACAATCTGAAAAGGAAATTAAAATAATTTCACTTAACGATAGCACCAAAAAGAATAAAATACTTTGGAATTAACTTAAGCAAGGAGGTAAAAGACTTATTTAATGAAAAGTACAAAACATTTCTGAAAGAAATTAGACGAGATGTCAATGTGGAAAGACATCCCATGTTCATAGATTGGAAGACTTAATATTAAGATGTCAATACTACCCAAAGCAATCTACAGATTTAATGCAATCAATCCCTATCAAAATCCCAATTACTGAGAACTATGTGAGGTAATACATATGTTAATTAGATTTAGTCATTCCACAACAGATACATACTTCAAAACATCATGTTGTATACAGTAAATACATACAAGTTTACCTGTCAATGTTAAAAGTAAAAGAAAAAAAAAATCCCAGTGACCTTTTTTGCAGAAATAGAAAAACCCATCCCGAAATTCACAGGGCATCTCTAGGGACCCTGAATAGCCAAACTATTCCCGAAAAAGAACAAAGCTAAAGGACTTACACTTTCTGATTTCAAAACTTACTACACAGCTACAGTACAGTATTGACTGGCATAAAGACATATAGACCAATGGAATAAAGTAGAGTTGAGAAATAAATCCCTGTGTATATGGTCCAATGATTTTCAACAAGAATGCTAAGACTATTCAAAGGTAAAAGGGTAGTTTTTTCAACAAATGGTGCTGGGAAAACTGGATATCCACATGCAAAGATATCCACAGGAAAAGAAATGAAGTTGGACCCTCGCTTAATATTATTAAGGTCATTAAATATGAAATGCCTGATTTTGAATCAAAAGTGTAGTTTATTATATCTCAAACAAGAAGCAGTACAATTAACCAAAGTATGCGCCTAAACTATCAATACAGTTTTGCCATCTTAAAGGTCCCTTGTTTATGCCAGCAGTGAAGAGCCTGGAGAGTGAGTGGTGATGAAATCGCAGGGGTGTTTTCTACAGCTTGTTGAGAACTAAATATTTTTCCCTGCAAATAGTGGTGCAAAGCCCGGAAGAAGTGGTAGTCAGTTGGTGCAAGGTCTGGTGTATATGGTGGATGACAAAGTGTCCAAGTCCCCCTTCTATAGTTTGAGCAGAGTTGTTTGTGCGACATGTGGTCGAGTGTTGTCTTGCAAGGATTGGACTGTCTCTATTGATCAATATCAGCTGCTTAATCGCAAGCATCGTTTCATCCAATTGGTAACAACAGACAATAACTGTAATCAATTGAGCGGGTTTCATGAAGCTATAGTGGATAGTACCAGCACTGGACCAGCAAACAGACACCATTAGCTTTTTTTGATGAATATTCGGTTTTGGACTGTTTTGGCACTTCATCTTTATCCAGCCATCGTGCTGAACACTTGCAATTGTCAAAAAGAATCCATTTTTCATCACACATAACTATATGGTGTAGAAATGGTTCACCTTTATGTCATGACGGCAAAGAAAGGCAAGCTTCAAGACAATTTCTCTTCTGATGCTTGTTTAATTCATGAGGTACCCATCTATCCAGCTTCTTTACCTTGCTGATTTGTTCCAAATGGTCCAGTGTTGTTGGAATACTAACGTCAAACCTTGATGCTAATTCATGAGTAGATTGAGATGGATTCACTTCCACTGTATCTTTCAGCTCATCATTATCCTCCTTGGTCTCAGGTTGCCCACATGGCTCATTTTCAAGATTAAAATCACCAGAGCTTCT
>RJWJ010049142.1:0-10346 GCA_004363605.1 Indri indri | reverse complement strand
AAAAAAAAATCTCATCAGTAGTAATTCTTTTAAAAGGTCCCGAAATCTTTTGAATGAATCACAAGTTGTCATTATTATTAAGCAAGTTGAACATCTGAACATACCAACCCCATCGGACATTGTCATTTTATTATAAATCACTTTCTCTTCTATAAAGTGTAAATGGATTTAAATATCATTTGAGTCACACTCTACATTTGCCAAATAGCGCCATTCTTCAAGCCTATCCAAAGAGTTAAGCTGTATCAACCAGCCATCTTTTCTTTTTCTTCATTGATCATATGAGTGATTTTTCTTTCTTGCCCTTTTCAATCTGGGGAACATTTTTAAGAACCCTAGAGTGAGTCAAGATAACTGACTCCCACAGTTTAATATCTCCTTATTGAATTTTGATATCATAGTTTTGATTTAATCATGAAATGTACTATATATTTGGCATCTTTGGCAGATTGCATTTTTTAAAGTAAAAAAAAAGGCATTGTAATTGAAATAGGAAATCTCCACTGCTATTTCCAGTTAATATTCTATCTATCGTTTGCTTTCAGATTGTTTATTAATAACAAGGTTGGCCTTTAGGTTGGAATATTGTTGATCAGCCGGCTATCTTTAACTTTGAGTTAACAAGTTCATGATTTGCAAAGCTTTTCGAAACAAGCAGGAATATGCAGCAAGCTTCTGCCAATATGTCTTAAGTTTCTGACCCCGTTGCTGGGTGACTTAAAAACCTAGACAACATTGCCCCATAATCCATAGTTGGAAATGAATACTGAATACTTAAGCACACTTTGAAAATTAAAAAGAGAGATTTATCGAAAAACATAGTAAGTTTATTTTTCACCTTTTGTAGTACACCTTTTTCCCAGATTAAAAAAAATATTGTTAAGGTTTAATAAAGCTCTTTATCCAGCGTTCCCATCCATGGACTAAAAAGGGCATTATTGCTTAAAGATATTTAGAAAACTCACTTTAAAAATAAAATTAAACAATAAAACCTTAGTTTGGAATTCAGCATTGAGCAGTCTGTTCCTGACCTATATTTCTTGCTGTCTTGTTTTTCCAACCATGAGTTCTACATTGTAATTGGATTGCTGTGTTCCTAGTTTTCTAAAGAGATATCGTGAATTCCTGCTTCAAAACTATATTCTTACTCTTGGCCTCCTTATATGTTTTTATCATTCCATTATGGTCTCAAATTCTAGCTCCTGGAACATCTTATCCCTAATTAACCCCAGCCCATGGTCATTTCACACTTATCCTGAACTTATTGTATTATTATCTTTATTCTACTTTGGAATTAAGCTTACGTCACCTTATAATAATGTTGGTTCCCTTTAAAGCTGCTCCCAGATACATCATATAAGTTCTCTGCAAGATATAGCCTAACATACAATGGGTGTTTAATTAGTGCTTTTGTGCCAACATAGTGGTTTGTGCCTGGGATCATAGCTACTCGGAAGGCTGAGCCAGGAGGATTGCTGCAGGCCAGAAGTTCGAGACCAGCCTGGGCAACATAGTGAGATCACTGTCTCTACAAAAATGGAAAAAACAAAAAACAATTAACCGGGCACGGTGGCTGGGAGGCTGAGCTGGAAGGATAGCTTGAACCCAGGAGGTAGAGGCTACAGCGACCTATGATAGCACCACTGTACTCTAGCCTGGGTGACAGAGCAAGACCTCATCTTTAAAAAAACAATGAAAATAAATATTTTTGAGTTATTCTATAATTGAAAACAGTAGTCTGAATTGGTCAAAATCAGAATTATATATTAACTTAAAAGAAATGTAGTTCTTTACTACTAAATATATGCCTGACTATCCAAATCTTAACAAATAGGGGGTCTTTGGACAACTGCTTTAATTAATACATAGATTGAGCTAAAATAAATCTAAAACTCTTATCTCACTTATTTGAAAAGTTCTGTTAAGTTAAACGCTTCATCTGTAAGAATTTATACTGCTGATCTCATTAGGTAATGGATTTATCTTAGAATAATAGCAAACTTCACCACAGGCCTCTACACTCATAACTCAATCTCCATTACAGGGGAAGTCGAGATTTTTTTGTGTGTGTTTGATACCGTGGATGAGTGATTACATTCTCATTCTTTCTACCTTGGAAAAAATATACTTTTCAATCTTAAACACAGCTAAAAGTGTTAATGCTCAAGGTAACACAGAGACAAAACCTTTAAGCTGTCTGGTGCATATTTTGTGAGCAGTTATGAAAACAAAGGGCAGATAATAATGCCAGCTTCTCGTGCTAGTAGAGAGCAGTCAGTAACTGGAGGCTTCTGCTAAGTTTATTCCATATTAATTTTGACAGGAAGCAGAAAAACGTGTTTTAAACAATTATACAACAAAGTCCTGCCTCCTGTTAGTCTAACTTTTAAAAGATCAACAATAAATGCTAGAAGAAGCATGATAGAAAAAAAACACAAAGAGTTAAGAATTATCATAATCTTGGTCACTCATAGCGCAAGGAAAAAGTACTTTATTAAGGTAGGGGAGCTATTCATAAAATAAAAGTATAATTCCTCCCCAAAAGTCTACCTTCCTATTTAAATAGCTTAGGAAACGTATCCTATTTTCTATCAGATTTATTTCTATCATGCTTCTTCCTCTTTCTCACAACTAAGCACTCCTCCTCACACACACGGACACAGTAAACCTTCCTATAAAATTTTGCACAATAAATAGTGATTAGATAACTAATATATTTCATGAGTTTCAGTGTATTTCCCTTATTCGATGCATACATTTTCATATAAGCCAAAATTTTCTGCCTGACCTTGCTGCTAGTCTAACAATGCCAGTGTTAGTGACGTTATAGTGTCTGGACACATATTGATATTTCAAATGGCAATTTTTGTTTAACGTAGGACAAATCAGTCAATATCTTAGGAATGCTTTAGTAAAAAAAAAATACACCCAGATGCAGAAATAAAATCATTATTTTATCTGGAACGCAATACGTTTCAATTTTGCTTTCTAACATAGAGTGCTTTCAAATAGATGATCTCATTTGATCTCTGGAACTATCTCGTGTGGTCATTATTTACCATTTAGAATTCCAAAGGGGTTCCCTAGTGAGTGAATGAATCAGGATTTGGGTACATGTTCCTTGTGACCGTCCAGTGGTTTCCTCACTATATCACAACCGGGCAGTAAACAGAATGAATTGTCCCAGAAAATAGAGCGACTATTTTGCTGACTTGTCTATTTATAGATAGGCAGCTTTTCTGTATGTAAGTCTTTAAAACGTTCATTAAAATAACTTCCGTTTTGTTTCTTTGCCTGACACCAAGCGTTTTTTATCCTAAATTCTGCACTTTTTTGTATCAGCAGGTGAATATGATCACTTTTTTCAAAGCGCTTCTCCTTTTCTGTCTTTAAAATAGCAATACAGTGCTATACCGGGGAGATTGGCCATTTGTTTCTGTGATTATTTTCTCAGTCTCCAGTTAAATAATTTATTATACCCATTCGATTTCTTGTTTCATGTAAATTCCTAATCTAGCTCTTCTTTTTTGGCCAGTTGATGAAAATAATGTTACGAATATTAGAATTTTATTTTATTTTATTTTTTGAGACAGTCTCACTTTGCTGCCCAGGTGAGGGCCCTGGTGTCAGCCTAGCTCACAGCAACCTCAAACTCCTGGGCTCAAGCGATCCTCCTGCCTCAGCCTCCCAAGTAGCTGGGACTACAGGCATGCGCCACCATACTCGGCTAATTTTTTCTATTTTTAGTAGAGATGGGGTCTTGTTTTTGCTCAGGCTGGTCTCGAACTCCTGAGCTCAAGCGATCCTCCCACTTTGGCCTCCCAGAGTGCTAGGATTACAGGTGTGAGCCACTGCGTTCAGCCTAAAATATTAGAATTTTAGAAGGGGACAATTTTTCCCCCTTCTAAATTTTCTCCCCCATCTTACTTTTTTGCTACCACCGGCCCATTCATTTGTTAATTTAGCAAACATGTATTAAGTTCCTACCCTACTCCATGTGCTAGACACTGTGGAATTGGGTAAGCCCAGTCCCTGCCATAAGGATCCTTCTATCTAGCAGAAAAACAAGAAATATATAAAAATTAAAGAAATAAATTATATTCTCTACACGATCTAGTACAGTGAAATGAGACCTTCCTGGATATATCATATCTGTGGATATATAATAATTCAAGAGTTGTTCAATTTAAAGCACTTTGTAGTTTTAGCATATTTTACCTTTTAAAGCATTTTGCCTATTTATCCTTTAGCACAAATGAAAAGCTTCAGAGACTTAATGCATTGTGTTTAGTATTCTCTTAATATTAATAATTGGTTAAATGTATTCAGAAACAAAAATTTTCCCCTTAGCGGGAGGATTATTGAGAGCTAACTACTGAATGATAATTTTCTTTTCCATTTATATTTGTGGTTTTGCTGATGTTTCAGTACGGTTTTACTGAGGCAATAAGGTCACTCAATGAAATGCCGACGAATCTATTATGTGTATTAATTATGATTTCATAGATATAGACGTGCACAATCTGAGTCATAGTCAAGATGTTAATTATTTTATAACGATTAGAATAAATTAACATCTAGGTTCTTTTTACATATTAATTTAAAGTTCACAATGGGATCAGCTCTTCAGCTTAGCACTAAAATGTGATCGAATGCTTATTTTACTATGAACTTCAGGTTTATTGTCAGCAATGTCTTAAAAAGTTGAAAATTTTTAGAGTTGTCACTTTTTAATGCCTTTTGTTCCTTTTAGTTATTTTTCTAAGGATTTACGATAACGTACTCTATTTGAATTTGACCAATGTAACCCCTTCCATCTCCTCGAGGTGCATCTCTTGGCTGCCATGAAATTATATTCTGCTTCCCTTCCTCCTTTCTCCCTCTCAGAATTATGCATCTCAGTCTCACTTTCTGGCTCTTTCTCTTCTCTGCTACTCAAGTGTGAAGACTTCAAAGCTCCATTTGAGGTCCCCTTCTCTGTGTGTGTGTGTGTATTTGTCCCAGTTGTGCGTCATGGCTCTGATTATCTTCTTACGTCGTCTCATTTAGTCCCATGGATAGAAATTTCATCCATGTGTTGACGATTCTTAAATTCACAATTCCAGCCCTGACCATCTCCCTGAAATCCAGAATCATATAGTCAACTGCATGTTGGACATCTCCACCAGGAATAGGCTTCCTATGTACAACTTGTGCATAACAGAATTCTTCATTCAGAATTCTCCCTCACCCCAAAATTCCTGTCTCCTGCTCCATCCCCCATTTTCTCTGTATTTCAGCGATCAGCATCTACTACACGTACTTCTCTACATCTTTTCTGCTCACCTCCAGTGCAAGACACTCTCGCCTGGAGTCTGGCAGTAATCTGTTCCTCCTGCTTCAGAACCTCTTACCTCTCCAAAAAATATTCCGCAGAAAGCAGCCAAGATGGACTCTTAATACCAGTCAGTGACTGTCTTCCATAGGATCTTATAAATACTTAATTCCTACACTCAGAATAAAATAATCACTGCTTACTGTGGCCCACAATGCCCTCTATCATCTGGTTTCTCTCTGCCTTTTGGGTTACATCTTCTGCCACATTCAGCGTCTCTCCCTGAGTTCCACCAGCCTTAATTCTGTCCCTTAAAAATGCCAATGGCCTTTCCACTTAGGGGCCTTTCATTCCTCTGTTTACACCACCCTGTCCTCAGAAATTGAATGACTTGTGCTTTCTTACAGGCATTTGTATTGCATTTCCCTACCATAATTTCTCAGATCTTGAAAAGTATATTGTTTATTTTTTTACTTCTTTCCTTCCAAATATATTCATTTTCATTAAATTATAACACTCTCATCCCTTTGTGCATAGCGCAGAGAATAAACATCTGTCAAATTGCATGGTTTACTCAAATTCTCATTTTTTGAACTGATCTTTTCTTTCCTGAGGATACCCCTGAAAGCTGGAGAGCATACATGTTTATGTGAGAATGAGTTACTTCTTCATCTAACATTGTCTTTATTTAAAGATATCTAAATATTTGAAATATTCTGTGCTAACAACTCTTGCCCCCTCCTGAGACTGTGAATAGAATTATTTCCAGATGGTTTCGAAGTTTCAGCATATTGCTACAGTTAACAAAAAGCTTTTGTAAATGTTATATTAACCACTAAGGGGCATGTGCTACCCTTAATTTGTGTTATGAGTTCCTGTTGTAAAAGGTAGAATTTGCCTGAGCAGGCATTTTTTCTTCTTAAATCATATATAATAATTAGAGTATTGGTTGCTAAGAATCATGGATACCAAAGAACTGACATCTAAGTACTTAAAAACACGTTAGGTGTGCCTCTTAATGAAAAACTAACTTTCAGAAGCTATGAAAGTATTACACTGGTTTGATCTTAAGGGAAATTTTTTTAAAAATCTGCTTAACACAAAGCAAAGGAGAGCTGGATTATTGTTGTCAGGGAGCATATAAAGTATTAATGTAATTCATTTGTCTTTTTCTTTTCTTGCATTTGTGTCAAGAAAATCAATGCAAAACTCTTTAGAACATTATCTTTCTGTTTAATTGTTATGAATAATAGTGGTATATGCCATGAATAGCACTTTGTTCTTCAGATTTCTTTATTTGTAATCACAGAAATCATATAAAATAAATAACCTTAACATCAATATTCCTGCTATTGAGTCAATGGTTATTTCCAGAACATTCCCAGGATAGGGAGTATTTAAAAAGTCATTTGGGTTTTCTGTAGTTTGACTGAAGGAGGCTAAAAATTGCTTATTGATTGGACCAGTGTATTAGCCAAAGAAAGAATAAAAGTTATCACCATTGTTAGTCCTAATACAAAACGTCTGAAAACTTTTGAAGAAAATAGGATGGAATTTACTAAAATTCTCTTCAACCTACTTGTAAACAGTTGACAAATAAAAAGGACAAACCTAAAATTATAGGGTCATAACCATTACAGGAGGAGGAAAGAGTTGGCCAATAATGAATTCAGTGTCGTAACATATACTTCCTATTTGCTTGCAAGAACCTAAGGCTACAGTTTCTCTTGCTGCTCGCCAACTTGTATGTGGTTACCAGGGTAACTTCCTGTTCTAAATTATGCTGCGTGGAAATGGGACTTACATGTATTCTCTTAATTTAGACCCCAAATTTAGATTCCATTTACAGTAACTGGGATGTGGGTAGGAGGGAGTTTTCTAATAACTTACCGTTTGTATTTTCTTAAAACGAAAAACTTTTGGGTGGCACAGAAGTATTTATGGTAGTGTAAATCAATCCATTGAACTTTTAACCAGGTCATAAATCTAAGTCAGATTTTCTTTGTCTATATAAAATAAATTAGGCAAAAAGGAATGTTTTATTTTGAGCGATGATTTTTATATGAATATTAAAAAGTATACTGCAGAGTTAATGTTTATATCCCTTTGGTATCTCTTGTAGCAAAATACGTGCTAGAGATTTATGGTTGTATTTTCGAATGGGAGTAAGTATTTAAGGAGTCTTGGAGAATGTGTTCCCTCAGTCCTTTAATAAAACGTTGCATTCAGGTGTTAGAGATAGCTAGAAATCCACCCCTTTGTTACTCAACAAGCACGTATTGTTCCTGCTAGGTACTAAGCAAAGTGCTAGACATCAAAGATTCCAAATTGAATGTTCGTTCTATTTACTCTCAAGGAGCCTCCAGGGAAAGATGGCATCTTAGTCTATTTTGTGCTGCTCTGGCAGAATACCACAGGCTGGGTAATTTATAGTGAACAGAAATTTGTTGGCTCATGCTTCTGGAGGCTGGGAAGTCCAAGATCCAGGGGCTGGCATTTGGTGACAGCCTTCTGCATCATCCCATGGGAGAAGGCCAAACAGAGGGTGAGAAAGAGCAAGATACGAACTCATAACCTCAAGCCCTTCTTCAATTGGCCTTAATCCATTGATGAGGGTGGAGCCCTCATGAACTTAATACCTCCCAATAGGTCCTGCCTTCCCACACAGTTGCATTGGGTATTAAGTTTCCAACATGTGCTCTTTTGGGGGACACTTTCAAACCACAGCAGATGGCAATATATCTATCGTCATAGTACGTTACGGTAGGTTCTGTAAAAGAGAAATGCTCTGGGTGCCAGGAATTTGGTGGAGGCGCACTCAAATCAGATGGTAGGATCTAGAATATTTTTCTGGAAGAATGAATACATTAAAGTCATTTTAAGCCATGGGCTAACTCAAGTAATCAGATCTGCATTTGGGAATGAGAGCTCTGGTAGAAGTTTGGAGGCTGGTGGGAATGAGCCCAGGCCAGAGATAAGAGCATCATACTCCTGGGAGACTCGTGTCATTCAGATATAGGGTGATGAGAACCTGATCTAAGTGAGTGACAATAGGAACGTCAAGGAGGGATGCCAGAGTATTGACATAGCGATTATTTGAAGTCAAAGAATGTTAGAGGAGGGACTGTGGATGGTGAATGTCTATATTTTATAGATTAGGAAACAATAGCCCAGAAAATGATGTTTGCATATAATCTAAAACTTAGACAAAAGCAACATTAAGGCCGTAATATTCTCGGTGGTGAGTATACACTAGTTTCAGAAACATTTGTACACTAAGGTTAATATAATAAAAAATTCTGTAATGGTTATAAATTCTGAAAATATGTATTTTGTTTTTTATGTATATTTGACATTTTGAACTTGAACAAATCAAACTAAAAAGATAAGCTTGATAAATTTTTTTTTAAAAAAATCAAAGCTGATTGAATCAGACATAATAATTCAGCAAAAGGTTGCCTCTTAGGTAACCTGATATTTTTCGGAAAAATATTTTTTTATAGTTTATTTCCAATATACATTTATAAAATCATTTTATGTCATGTAACATTTTCTTGGCTGTCACAGTGTTCTTAATTCTGAATGGAAAAGATAATGGAAGGCTGTATAATTAAATGCATGGTTGGATCTGTAGATATTGTGTTGCTAATAATACTCATAATAGTGACGATCTAGGTAGGGCATAAATGCAGTTTACAGAACCCTACCTGATGGTCTCGGCTCTCTTAAAACCATACCTGAGTTCTAATGACAAAGTAAATTGTAGGAGAAAAATGACAAACTTTGATCAAAATGATATCCCCTTCTCTTCTCCTCTTTAAAAATGAAAACTAAATATCAAGATATAATGCACATTTGGCCTGTGTTAAGGCATCATAATCATCAATATAATAATTAATTTTCAAGAGCTTGTGTTGTGAAATGCACAGAGCGAATATAAAGCATTCTATGAATTTGTGAGGAGGGGAGCTATATAATATAATATAACATTCATTTCCTTTGGTGCCATATGAAGGTCATTATATATCATGTTGGTATCACAAGAATGGAAAAACAAGCACCACCTGAACTCACCATTAAATTGGTACCAGTCTATCAATACTTACATGCACATATGTAAGTAACATTCATGGGAGATTGGGTAGGTGGAAGAGGGGAGGAAGGGATGGGTAAATTCACACCTAATGGGTGCAGTGCATGCTGTCTGCGGGATGGGCATGCTTGTAGCTTTGATTCAGGCAATGCAAAGGCAATTTATGTGACCAAAGTGTCTGTACCCCCGTAATAGTCTGAAATAAATAAATAAATAAATAAAAACCCTATAAAGTGGTTTACTTAGAATAGTAGCCATTGACCCTACAAATATCAGTAATTTCTTTATTTGATCATGTCTCAAGTGCCTAGGACAGGTCCTTAGACAACAATTTCTTCCTCTAAATAAATAGCTTATGATATTTAAATTTAGGCACATCTTTAACTTTAGATATAACTTAAACACAATTCATTTAGTATCACTAAAATAGTAAAGGGTGTCATATTTTGTCTTAGCATAAGATAGCTATAATATATATAGTCATTCCTAAGGTATTTTAGTGCAGTGAATTTTAAAAAATTATATGTCTTGTTTTTGGAAATTGTTGCCAGAACATGTAATTAATATGATACCAGTTTCCACTAAATGGAAATTATATTTTTTTCAAAAGATATTACCATGCTAAAGAAAGAAAGGCAGAATATAAATGTCAGATATTTGCCATTACATTTGCTTTTGAGATCACTTATAGTATCACATTATATCAGCCCAAAGAGATTATATATGCTTGGGTGGATTATATTTGTCATTTGTTAAACATTTTTTTTTTAACATGGGACAAAAGTTTAGAAAGTGTTTTCAGGGTTAAAAGTAATTTCAGGCAAGGCACGGTGGCTTATGCCTATAATCCCAACACATTGGGAGGTCGAGGTGGGAGGATTGCTTGAGGCCAGAAGTTCAAGACCAGTCTGGGCAGCAACATAGAGAGTCTGTCTCTAC
>RJWJ010049141.1:0-10352 GCA_004363605.1 Indri indri | reverse complement strand
AAAAATTTTCTCCCATTCTGTAGGTTGTCTGTTTGCTCTTGTGACAATTTCCCTGGCTGTGCAGAAGCTTTTTAATTTGATCAGGTCCCATTTATTTATTTTGGTTGTTGCTGTGATTGCCTTTGGGGTCTTCTTCATAAATTCTTTGCCTAGGCCAATGTCTAGAAGAGTGTTTCCAACTTCTTCCTCTAGAATTCTAATAGTTTCATTTCTTAGGTTTAAATCTGTTACCCAGCAATATGTACTTCTTTTCTTGCTGCTGACCTATAAACAGGAGTAAACATTCATGGGAGAAGAGAACCAAACCTATGTGAATGAATTTGTCTTCCTGGGCCTTTCTCAGGACCCACAGACACAAGTCCTGCTCTTCTTCCTTTTCCTGATCATCTACCTGCTGACCATGCTGGGAAACCTGCTGATCCTTGTACTCATTCACGTTGACTCCAGACTCCACACACCCATGTACTTTTTCCTTAGGAACTTGTCCTTTGCTGATCTCTGTTTTTCTACTACCACAGTCCCCCAGGTGCTAGTCCACTTCCTGGTGAAGAGGAAAACCATTTCCTTTGCTGGATGCTCAACACAGATAGTAGTTTTACTTCTGGTTGGATGTACAGAGTGTGCGATTCTGGCGGTGATGTCCTATGACCGGTATGTGGCTGTCTGCAAGCCCCTGCACTACTCCACCATCATGACACATTGGGTATGTGTCCGGCTGGCCATAGGGTCCTGGGCCAGTGGAGCATTTGTGTCTCTGGTGGGCGCCACATTCACATTGCATCTGCCTTACCGAGGAACCAATATCATTAACCATTTTTTTTGTGAACCTCCTGCCCTCCTGAAGCTGGCTTCAGCAGACACATACAGCACAGAAATGGCCATCTTTGCAATGGGTGTGGTAATCCTCCTGGCTCCTGGCTCCCTCATCCTTGTCTCCTACTGGAATATTATCTCCACTGTGATCCAGATGCAGTCTGGGGAGGGGAGGCTCAAGGTCTTCTCTACCTGTGGGTCCCACCTCATTGTCGTCGTTCTCTTCTATGGCTCAGCAATATTTGCCTACATGAGGCCAAACTCCAAGATAATGAATGAAAAGGACAAAACGATCTCTGTGTTCTACTCAGCAGTGACACCCATGCTGAACCCCATCATTTATAGTCTGAGGAACAAGGATGTCAAAGGGGCTCTCAGGAGAGTAACTGCAAAATAGTCTTTTTGGAAGTGGTGATCTCTGATCATGATGACCATTTTAGGGAAGTGGGGAGAAGAGATTTTCTTATAAAATTTTCTCCATTTTCATCTCATTCCTCTACTTTTTCTTCTCTTTTCTTACATCTCTTCTAAGATCAGGTCAATAAATCTCCGATTCAAAGCAAGGCATCCTGGTAGACACAGGAAAGAATTTAAATTAAATGAAAGAAAAGGAAACAAAAAGGAAGGAATGAAAAGAAGAAGAGGAGAGGGAGCAAGGAAAGAAAGGAAGGAAGAAGGAAGGAAGGAAGACAGGGGAGCAAACAGTCAATTATTTCCTAGCCCATACAAGCTAATAAGGAAATTAAAATAAGTAGGCATACAACTATATGTCAAAAAACAAAGAACCAATAAATAACAAAAATAACTGTCACAATTATGAGAATACATTTCTGGCAAATGAAGTCATTTCCTTTATTCTTGCATGAATTTACCAAACATCTTTTGAACTCATATTATATATCCTAGGTACAATTATGGAGCTGGGTATATACATATAAAAAATAAAGTGTTCATGATATCATATTTCTAACATGGCCTTCGATTCTAAATTTAACAATTTCTGAAATTGGAAAGAGATTACACTTAGGGAATAACTAAATGGTAGAATTTTTCTAAAAGTATGTGTAAAGTTAGGAAAATAGTTAAAGACAAGGTTGAAACATGAGACAAAGGGCCCAGATTAAGAGAAATGCCTTGATTACAATACTAAAGAATTTGCCCACCATGTAATTCTAAAAAAGACAAAGATTGGAGGATTTATCAATTACGGAAAATGATGATAATGGTGAAAAAAAAAAAAAAGGAGATCTGAGACACTGTTTTAGGCCTTAGTAAAGCATTTGAACTTCATAATGTAGGCCATAGTTTTGCATAACATGACCTGAAATGGTTCCTGGGTTGGTTGTTAAAAGTAATGTTTCTCAGTACAGGGTGGGGTTTGGCAGTTGACCTCAGGAATTTCTGTTTATAACAAACCCCAGGTGATTCTTAACACGCTAAAAAAAAGCTATGTGCTTTTTAGGTAATAGGATAGCTTTTGACATAAATGAGGTGTTTAATTATTTACTTAAGTTTGACTCCTCCATTAGATTGTATACTCCATGAGAGTAAAGAATGTGACTGTTTTGCTGATCTTCTTAATACCACTACAGTGAAGTGCCCAGCCACTGTTGTTGCTCAAAAAATAAGCTTTTGAAGTAATGAATAAAGCTGGAGTTTAGAAAAGAGATGTGAACTAGAGAAATAAATTTAGATGTTAACACAAATAAATGCAAGCGGAATTTGACACACCTAAGGATGTATGACAAATTTTAACCAGAAAACCAAGTGTATGAGTGGTTTCATTAAAATGCAGGTATCTGGCCCTACAGCAGACCATAAGAGTGATGAAGATGGTCTCTCTCTCTCTCTCCCTCTCCTTCTCTGTGTGTGTGTGTGTGTATGTATGTATGTGTGTGTGTGTGTGTATATATATATATAATGTGTGTGTATGTATGTGTGTGTGTGTGTGTATGTATGTGTGTGTGTGTATATATATATATAATGTGTGTGTATGTATGTGTGTGTGTGTGTGTGTGTGTATATATATATATATATACACAAACATATACACTCTTAATGTAGTTGTGTAATGAAACCCTGGTTGAGACTTGATGTTACAGAAAGATAGTAAAAAATAATCCAGGACAGAACCCTGCAGTTGCCAGCATTTCATGGTGGATGACAAGTAGCCAATCAAGGCTGGAGCGGCAAGAGTCAGAGACTCAGAAGTAAAACCCAAATAAAGATGTGCCAGGAGTGCAAGAGGAGAGGCCTTTTAGAAAAGATTTCTACATGTCTCAGAGTTGTATGCATTGATAAAAAGCTACCAAATTTGTCAATCATGTCATTATTGACTTTGGAAAAAACTACTGTAACAGAACAATGGAATCACAAAGTTTTAGACTTTCAGCAAGGGTACAGAATGTGTTTCTGAAAAGGCAACTTTTAAGTTGAGAACTCAATGATGAAAGAGTTAACCAGGCTAAAGGAGTGGTGTAGGGGTAGGAGACAAAGAATAAATTTTTTTACACAATTTTATTGCGTATTCATACCTTTCTACTTTTCAGCTTGTCAAAACTCATTTTTTAAAATGCCATGAGAATTGTGATGGTTATTGCATTGAATTTATAAGTTATTTACGAAGAATATTAGTAACAAAAATCATAAATCTTTTCCCCTAGGAACATGGCATATTCCTCTATTTCTTCAGTGAAGATACACACACACTCTCATATAATTTTCACATTGCTATTGAAGAGATTATGTTGATCCTAGATTTTATAGAGAAGAAATGATAGCACACATATAACATAGTTCATGCTCTCAAGGAGCTTTCATTTTGGAGAGTGGAGTCAGAGAGTAATCAAGCAAACTAAGGTATAAAAAAGAAAGTTTTATATAATAGTAAATGCAATGAAGACAGTAAAACAAAACGTGTGCTAAAGGCTTTTGGTTCAAATCCATGTTACTTAGATTGGTAACTTCTTTGAGAATTTAACATTTAGGGTGAGAACTAAATGCTGAGAAGTATTAATAGTAAGCCAAGCTTTGACTTGGCTAGGAGAGATCACAAGCTAGGAGAACAGCTACTAATTGGCCATAAAGCAAGGACAATTTTGGACTATGTGATGGACAGCAAAGAGGTCAGCGGGGTGAGATCAGAGAGAGTGTAAGGCAGCACAGTTTCAGATGTGAGCTGAAAGGCAAACAGAAACAAGATTACGTGCATCTGTGTGGAAAAGTGACATGATCCGATTTATATGTATGAAGGTCACTCTGTGTACTAAGGAGAAAACAGATTACAGTGGGGCAAGAGTGGGAAGAGAAAGACCTATTAGGAAGTTATTGTGGAGCAACAGGAAGCAGGTTATGGTGACTTACACTTGGGATACTTTGTAGGGGACACCAAGAGAAGTACACATATGTATGACCTATTGTATAGATGAAGGCAGTGGGGTTTACTTGTGGAGGTAGTAAGGCAGAGCAAACAAGGTTTATATTTAAATTTTTAGTTTGATCTGTTGTGTGGGTGGTGACGCTATTGATTTAGATGGAATAAAATGAGGGAAGAATAGGATATCAAGGGAATGAATCAAAATTATATTTTGGATTAAGTTTGAAATTCCTATTAGACATGGCAAGTAGTCAATTAGATATATGACTGTGGATTACGCAAGTCCTCAGGTATTTTGGACTCAAAAGCATGTAGGTGATATTTAAACCTGTCTCACTAGAAATTACTCAGGAAGAGATTCTTGAGTAAGAAGAAAGGAAGGTTCAGGTTAGTACTACAGGGAACTTCCAAATTCAGAAAGAGAATGTGATTCAATGGTGTGAAAATAGGGAAGAAAGAGGCAAACCAGGAATGTGTGGTGTCTGGAAGCCAAGAGATGAAAAATTTTCAAGAGGAAGGGTGTGGTCAACTGTATCAATGTTGCTGAAAGGTTGAAGGAGGAAAATACAGAAATGTCCGTTTTATTTAGCACATCGGTGATGACTTTGACAAGGAACAGGTCCATAAAAAGAGACTAGAGTTTGATCGAAAGTGGGCTAAGAGTTGAATAGATCAGCAGAAGAGAAAGTGGACATAGACACTCTTTTATAATGTTTTCTATGAAAAGAAGCTGAAAAAATGTGATAATAACTGAAGGGGACTGGAGTCATGGAAAGGGTTCTTTATAATGGGGATTACCGGAATGTATTTGTATTCTCATAGTTGTGATCCAGAAGAGGGGAGGAAGATGATTTCAGGTGAAAGGGATTCTACAGGAGCAAAATTTTGAGAGGTCACTGAGATTGGGACACTAAGGGCTAATGGAGGTCAGCCTTTGATAGGCAATTGTAAGGAGGGAAAACCAGAAGTGTGTGTGCAGATGCAGGTGCTCAAGAGAGTTAAAGAGGGAAAGATGAGGGGTGTTGAGGCTGACTGCTTCTGTTCTACTGAATTGTGTGGCAAGGCATCAGCTAAGACTGAAGGTGTGAAATAGTCATTTTAACCCAAGGACTGAGACTAGGTTTGGGAAGTGTAGTCATACACCGTGTTCTAAAAGACTAGCATCAGAAAAATGCCCAAATTACAAATTAATTTACAAGTTGAATATATTCACAGTTGAATTACCAGTGGGCTTCTAAGATGTGAATGATAGAATCAAACGTCTTCAGAAAAAGTAAAGAGGAAAAAGAAATTAGAACTGAAGAGATAGCCAAATGTAGCTTATTAGAACATTATGTGTGATGAAAGAAGTAGAACAAATTAATGGAAAAGGAAGGATTGACTCCAGTAAGAATGGCTTTTATCAAAAAATCCCAAAACAGGGGGAGGCAAGGGCAATGTAACCTAAACATTCGTACCCCCATAATATGCAGAAATAAAAAAAAAAGTCCCAAAACAACAAATGTTGGTGTGGATGTAGAGACATAGGAACACTCATACACTGCTCATGGGATTGCAAACTAGTACAACGTCTACGGAAAGTAGAATGGAGATACCTCAAAGAACTAAAAGTAGAACCACCATTTGATCCAGCAATCCCACTACTGGGTATTTACCCAAAGGAAAAAAAGACATTCCATAATAAAGACAACTGCACTCAAATGTTCAGAACAGCACAATTCACAATTGCAGAGACTTGGAAACAAATGCCCATCAGTACATGGGTGGATTAATAAAATGTATATGCATACCACAGAGTACTATTCAGCCACAAAAAACAATGATGAACTAGCACCTCTTGTATTATCCTGGATGGAGCTGGATCCCATTCTTCGAAGTGAAGTATTACAAGAATGGGAAAACAAGCACTATTTGTACTCACCATTAAATTGGTACTAATTGATCAACGCTTATGTGTACATATGGAAGTAACATTCATTGGATGTTGGGCAGGTGGGAGGGGGGAGGAAGGGATGGATAAATTCACACCTATCGGGTTGGTGCAATGCACGTTGTCTGGGGTTTGGACATGCTTGTAGCTCTGACTCAGGTGGTGCAGAGGCAGTATATGTAACCAAAGCATTTGTACCCTCATAATATTCTGAAATAAAAAAAATACAAAAAGCAATGTTGACTGTCCTGCAATAATGTGAATTAAAACACATAAATTCATTCTTCTTAATAAATAAGAGTCTTATGAAAAAAATAAAATGTTACTAGGAAAGTGTTAATTTTGGAAAAAGATTAAAAACATCACTATTTTCCACACAAGATAAATTAGAAATGTATTTTAAAAGTTAAACATAAGTTATAGAGTGAGAAAAATTATAAAATATGTAAATTGTGACCTAAAGACAAACTAGAAAATTACATCCTAACAGTACAATCACTGGAAGAAAACATAAAAGACCCCCATAATATTCTGAAATTTTAAAAAAAGAAAGAAGTAAGTCATAAAGGATATGTAAATTGTGATGCCACTTGTAAAAAATTTCAACACTTATGAAGCAATATATTTTGTTTATGGGTATAATTATATGTAATAATAATAAAAATATACACAGGAAAGATATATGTCAAGGTTACCTCGGGGCTGGGAGGGCTTTGAGTATGTATGTACTATTTTATTTCTTCATAAAAATATTGGAGTCAAATATTTAAAAAATTAACATGATTATCTCATATTTTTTCATTTTTTCATATGTTAAAATATTGAGAAAAAACAAGTGGTTATGCATAAATTCCGGAGTTCTAATGTGCAGTGTGGTGAATACAGTTAATGATAATGTATTACATACTTGAAATTTACTAAGAGAGTAGATCTTCTTTTTCATTTCAGGATATTATGGGGATACAAACATTTTGACTACATGTAATGTGTTTGCCTCGCCCAAGCCAGGGAAGAGAGTAGATCTTAAGTGTATGTCCATTAGTTTGAGTGTGATAATCATTTCATAATGTATATGTAGACCAAAACATCACATTGTACACCTTAAGTATATACAATTTTTATTGTCAGTGTACATCAGTAAAGCTGGAGGGAAGACAAATTAAGAAAATGGAAGAAAAAAGATATCTTTCACTATATGAATATTTTTAACATTTCCCTGTCTAAAAATCCCTACCATGGAAATATTAGAAGTCAAATAACAAATTGAAAAGAAGTTATTATTACAAATATAGCAATCAAAGTATTTGTGTCCTTAATCTGTAAAGAACTTCAACAAATAAGTAAGAAAAATGTGAGCAAATTACTTAAGCAAATTAAAATAATAGACAAATATTGTATGCTATCAATTAGTAAAGACTATGTAAAATTTAACATGGAAAAAGATGTGGTGGGTTAAGTACACTTATATTGCTGGTAAGAATGCAAAATGTTTGAAACTTTTAAAAAATCAATTTATCTTTTCATATCAAAAATATTAAATACATTTTAACCTTGGTTTCAGTAATTTCACTCATAAGAATTTTTCTAAGAAAAAAATAGTCACACACCCAAGAGATTGATATTACTGATTTAATACGTACAAACACATACACATACCAACACAACAGTCTTAAATGTATAACAATGATAAAATAGCTAATAATATTACGAAACATTCATATGATGTATATTATGCCCCCACTTAGTATTTTCAAGGCCACTAATTCTGTAAGAGTTAAAATTTATTAAATACTCATTAAATACCAGATGCTGCTCTACATGTCTTATATTTGTATTTGCTAATTTATTTAATCTTCACAATACTATGAAGTAGGTCTTATTGTTAATGTCCATTAACACTTTGCAGACCTGCAGACTTAGGTACAAACAGGTTAAGTAACATGCTCAAAGTTATATAAATAAGTGGGGTGTTTTGAAGTCTAATCTCTGTTCTCCGATAATTGACCCCAGACTCATTGCAGTGCTCTAGATTGCCACTACATAATACAGGAGGAAAACATCATAGGTGAAAAAAAAAATCTCTGTTTTACAAGCACAGATCAACTCAGTAAAATGAATGTCTGTATTCAAATGAAAGGAAATTCATCAAAGTATGTGTAAGAAAGATCTCCAGATTAGGAGATTTTAGGTGGTTTTGCCTGTATCTAGTATTCTGAATTTCATTAATTTTTAAAGAGAACTTCTTTCAGGGTTGTATATGAAACCCTACTGCTCTATTATTTTAAAAAAAAGAAAAATAAAGAGTTAGCCAATTTTCACAAACAGCAATATCCCCCAAAATAATGTCAATCAACCATATTATTTCATATTATTTTTAAGTTTCAAAATGCAACTCGAGCATTTGTTCACATCTTTTATTCTAAATATTCTCAGACTTAAACTGATGAGACAGTGTAATTAAGCTAGTAGGAAAATATATTATGTTGTCCTCTCCTTCTTAAGAACAAACACACAGACACACTGACTCACATATACACATTCACCAAGGATATGAACCCTTTGCAATTGCTGGGGTGTTTCAAGAAAGCCTTGGATAATGGAAAACCACTGTTTTGTTTCGCTTGTTTGTTCATTATTAGCAAGAAATTAACATAGCTGTTTATCATGGATCTTGCTTATGGAATGCCTTCACCTTCAATTTCATTCATTTCATTAATAATTGAATTTTAGGTACTATAAAATATTTCCATGTCACAAACAAACAAACAAAAATAAAAACAAGCAAGCAAAGATACCTGTTAGAGTCTCCATATTGCTGATGTTTGGGAGGAGGAAAACGAGCGAGTATAATGCAAATACATACAAAGTACTACGAGTTGGGGCACTAGACAAGGTAAGATCTTTTAATAAAGTCAATTGGTCTAAATTTTGTGCAAATCTCAAGACATCTCCCCCTTTGATGTTTGGGTCTTCTCAGGCCACCAACTTAAAATTTTCATTTCTCTTTCTCTTATGTTGATCCAATATAAGCACCCAAGGTCGGGGTCATGTCTCAAATTGCTGATAACCTCTAGACCCATTTAACTAAGTAGGTACTTGGGAAATTAAAGAGTAAATTTTAAGTAGAGGGAAGAGTAATTTTAAATAGTATAAATCATACCCTATAAATTACTTCCTGAAGAGAAGATTTAAGGAGCGTTTGACAAGGCCAGTTATACTCCTTCACTTTTCTATTAAAAGATATACTCGGCATCATATTTGTTTTACCCTATGTATTTTATTCATAGCAGAAATCTTCTGGCTTTGAGGAGAATGAATTTTGGAAACCATGAGCCCTCCCTAGAGGGTGGATTGTGTTGGCAATATGTGCTTTCCCAGGACCCTTCTCAAGGCCCCCATGACCTCCTTATTCTTCAGGCTGTAGATGAGGGGATTCAGGGCTGGAGTGACAATTGTGTAGAAAACAGAGATGATGTTGTCTTGTTTGGGGTTGTGGAAGGAACTGGGCAGGACATACATGAATGTGGCCGCTCCATAGAACATCCCCACCACAGTTAGGTGGGAAGAGCAGGTGATAAGGGCTTTCTTCCTCCCCTCATTTGAGGGCATATGGAGCACAGTGAACAGGATTAGCATGTAGGAGGCCAGTATAGCAGCAAGAGGGGGAATCAGGAAGATCACACCCATCACATATACCATGAGCTCATATCTAGAGGTATCTGCACAGGCCAACCTCAACAAAGGTGGGATCTCACAGAGCAGGTGCCTGATCTTCTGGGCTTTGCAGAAGGGATAGTGCATAGTATATATGGTATGTCCTAGAGCACTCAGGAATGCCAGGATCCAAGATGTGGCCACCATGAGCCAGCAGACCTTTGGCCTCATGAGGACCATGTAGTTCAGAGGATGACAAATGGCCACATACCTATCGTAGGCCATGAAGGCCAGTAGGAGGTCTTCTGCACCACCCAGTGTCAGTGCCAAGAACATCTGAAGGGCACAGCCTCCAAAGGTGATGATGTTTTCTCTGTGCGGAAAATCGATGAGAGCCTTGGGAGTGACAACAGATGTGAACAGGAGGTCCATGAGAGACAGCTGCCCAAGCAGGAGGTACATGGGCACGTGGAGCCGGGCGTCCATTGTGATGGCCAGGAGCAGCAGGCCGTTGCTGGTCAGGGCCAACATGTACAGGACTGCAAGTGTAGCACAGAGCAGTTCGGGAGACCCACTGTC
>RJWJ010049140.1:0-10350 GCA_004363605.1 Indri indri | reverse complement strand
CCACCTGCCCACCTGTGTGTCTTTGTGCCTGTGTGCTGGGCTGAGCATGTTGCTCCCGGGCCCCTGTCCTGCCTGATGGCCCCAGGCCCCGCCGGGCAGGCAGGGGATGGGGTAGGGGCAGAGTGGGGGATGGCCCCTACTCACAGGGAGCAGGACGGCTTCAGCTTGTGAGGTGGGCATGGCAGGACTCAGGTCAGCCCCAGGCAGCTGCCGCCAAGGCATTCGGCCACTTTGACCCCCACGCCTTCCTCCACCCACTGGAAAATCTGGGAATTCTCTGCCTGCCCTTTGCCAAAGGGAGCCTGGGGAGGCTGGGTCGGGGCTGCTGGAGAGAGCGTGTGGCAATAGGGTGCTCCGGCCAGGCCCTGCTCTTGAGCCCCATTTCCCTGACCCCGACCGGGGCCCTCATCGGCTCTCGCCTGGGACTCTGCTTCCAATCCCTCTGCCTCCTGGCCCCCTCCACCCTGCTGCTGCCTGCCGGGAGGTTTTCTAGAACACTCCCGATGGTGTTACTTCCCTGCGTCACCATCCTCGGTGGCTTCCCACTGCCCTCAGGGTGAAGGGTGAACTCCTGGACCGAGGGGGTTGTCCCTGGGCCCCCATCCTGCCACTTCCCAAGCCTCCTTTCTTGAATGGGGGGAGTGAGGCATCCACCCACCTTGGGTGCAAAATTTAAGGAGGCACCAAAAAAATTCAGCAATCAAAATAAATAATGCTTTCATGCAACCTTTGTGAAAATAAAAATTAATGCAAAAAAATTCTTGATGAATGAAATGTCAAACTTTTAATGAAGAGATGGACAGACACAGCAGGATTAGAGAGAGGGAAGTGAGTGAGTCGTGTAAGTGTGGGGCAGATCCTGCCTTTATTTAGCCTTGCCCACCTCCCCCTAGTGCCCCAGTGCCGGCTCTGTGTCTGGATGTTCCCACCTCATTCTCCGACGTCCAGTGGGGCCTCGGTTACTGCTTAGAATCCCCTGAGAATCCCAGGGGGGTTCCTGCCATCCCTTCTGCCTGGAATCCTCTCCCATCTTCCTTCTTCTGTTCTTCACCCGGATCTGTTAAAATTCCTCTAAACGCAGCTCTGGAGGCCCATCATTTACCCTCCTTGTCTGTCCCTCCCTTGGCCCCTGACACCAATCTTAGCCCAGCCCCCAGCACCGAGCACCAGTCAATGTCAGCCTCTGAAGCCACATGTGTGGTGAGACCCTTCAGAGCAGAACGGTGATGTGTCCATTCTGGTCCTTACAGCCTATCGCGGGGCCTGACACAGACTGTCTTCAGTCACCTTTGATTGAATGAATGAATGAATGAATGGGCAAATGAAAGAATGGCATGGCTGTGGGTGACATCCCATTTCAATAAATACTTTAATAATCAAAATTAAACAAAACCTTTGTGGTTCCTCAGACCCAGATGGATTCACACAACCACCAGCACCATAGAACAAATGCTGCAACATTTTGGTCCAACAAAGAGATTCTAGCAGTCTCTGAAAATCTTGGCAATAGGATTTGGTCTATAGTTTCAAAACCACTTTTTTTCCGTGATTAAAGCCCTTCAATTTACTCTAAAAGACAACATAGGGAGGGGGAGGCAATGCAGGCCAATCCTCTCCAAATAAGGCAAAATCCAACTTTCCTTTAATTTTAGCAATGCTTTTCCCGACTGAAAGAAGGCACAAGCCCATGAACCAGCCTTACAGAAACCACCAACTTCCAGAAAAGTTTCAACGACTTACAAAGATTCACAGATGCACGAAGACGCAAAGACCTCTTTTAGGGAAGGGACCCCCAGACAGTGAAGCCAGAGTCAGGGCCCATGCTCTGTGACAACTCCAAAACCAGCCTGGACAATGGAAGCCGTAGCAAGCCCAGCTTTGCTCACTTGGGGCTACTCACCTATCCTTGAATTCCTGGAGAAATTCAGTTTTAGACTTCCCTAATGTTTGGCGGACCTGACGTCAGAGCCTCAGAAAGTCACATTCCCTGGAAAATCTGACCAAACTGTAAGAAAAAAGAGACTCCCTGCTAACTTTATGGAGACCCACTGACAGCCCAGCCCACAGCAGAGGAGCTGGAGGGAGAAAGACATTTAAATACTTCCCATTAGTGTCCATCCCACCATTATTTTCATCCCTGCAAACTGGCCGGTTCACTTAACTCTGGGCAGGAGCTGCCTATACAACAGGATGGCTGGAGTCGGACGCCCGGCCTCCCCTGTGGTCCAGGCAGGAGCTCTCGGTGCCTGTTGACTCATCTGTGAAATGGGGATAATGTCAGGATGAGCTAATCAGCCCGAAAGCCAGAAACCTGCTGCCTTACCATCTCTCTGTTTCCAATATGACTTTTACGGCTTCCAAGATGGTGTTCCCTGTAATCTTTCTCAGCAACAGGCTCGTTTTTCTCCTCAAATTCCTCTGTGTTTGGCTAAGGACAAGCTGTTTTTCCTAAATTTGTCAACTTGCTCAAAATTCCTAATGCCCCTTCATGTTCTTCCCCAGGACTGGCAGAGCACCTCTTGCTTCTCTTTCATCACGCTCTCTCCGCACGCGGGGTACAAGTGACATTTGAGTGGAACCCTGGCCATCGATGCCTGTAAAATGGGGACTTTGGCAAGACTCACTCGCTGGGTCAGAGTGGGAATGAGGCCGCAAGGCAGGCCTGAGCGTCTTTAACGATGTGCAGAAAGAGAGGGGCCTCTGCCCCCACGGGCAGATGTACACAGCTGTTAATGGAGAAGCCCCTAATTCTGCAACCAGCGCAGAGAAACGATCCCCTCGAATGCTTCCTAGTGGAGTTAAGAAATTTTTTGTTGATCGTGCCTTTGAACTAAGGTCACTTAAGTATACAACAGATGTTCCTCGGAGGGAAACAGACGTATAAAGTCAGGAACACAGAAGGGACCTAATGGTTTACTGGGGGTGGCGCATTAAGTTCATAGCAGTTTAACTCCTTTCAATGTTAAACAAAACAATGACGCAATTTTATGCGCAATAAAAACCTGTCAAAACAATCATCCTGGGCAGTGGGGGTCCTTTCAGTCATTCTTCTTCCAAAGATAAACCAGGGGCACAAGTGACAGGCGTTTCTGGCTTCTTCTGTGTGGTTGAAACAGTCAGTGTGGCAGTCTTGGCAGTTTAGGGCTGGATCGTCCCGGATGGTTGAAGCCTGAAGCTTGGGGTGGAGGGAGCGGGCAGGTTTAAAATAAAAAGGCAGAAAATTCGTGATCTAAGTGGCTTCCTGGCTGTGCTAGCCTTCCATGGGTGCAACTAGTGGTCACCTGGGAGGTGAGATGGGGGGTCGGCTGGGCAAGTTCCACTTCCTAATAAACCCCTCCAGCGTCTGCCTTCACATGGCAAACTCCACCAGTCAGACCACAGATATTTACGGAGTGTCTACTAAGTGTCAGGCACATCCGTTGGGGTTCAGCATTGCTCCTTCAGGGTCCTCTGTGTAACTGTGGCTCTCTGTGAGAGGAATCCCGCAGCAAGGCAAAAGAAGACTGGATTTGCATTCAGGGAGATCAGAGTCTGAATCCTAGCCCTGGCATTTATCAGCTGTGTGACCTTGGACAAGTCACTTAACCACTCTGAGCCTTGATTTTCCCCATTTATAAACTGGGGGTGGTCATACGACACAGAGTTGTTATCAGGCTTGAGTGAAAGAGTGGATGATAATCCCCAGCACGGTTGCTGGCACAGAGTAGGTGTTTTGGAACCTCTAGGAGGGCCTGTCTCTATCTTCACCTGCCTCGGTATTTTTTCACAGCATCCTAGGCCAAAAGAAATACCCAACCGTTCTGTTTATTAGGTACTTAGGTACAATTCAGTAAGTATGTCCTAACAACTTAGTATAACTTGTGGCCATTTCAGAAAATAATGCACAACAATTGAAAAATACCATTTTTATCTCATTGTCAGTTAACCACAATTATTTATTAATGGGACGTATGTGTCTGTTGGGCACTGTACAATTTCTCAAGCCTGAAAGTTAGGCTGGATACCACTATCCTTTTTTCTTATTTACATTGATTTTTGTGCGGTATTTACTTTTTCTGACAGCAACCCTTTAAAGCCTGGTTTCACAAAGCTGTGATATCATTATTGTGAAATTGCGAAGTACCTTGAGCTAATCGTTTCCATGATTCTGACAGATGTCACTGTTTCCCTTGAAAACTGAAAATATCACTTGGTGCTACTGTGAATTCCCTGCAGCCCCTGGGGCACCTTGGTGCGCTGTCTGGGAACCACGAGTCTAGGGTAGTTATTGTGCCTCTATGGAGCCGGGCGGGAGGGAGATCAATACAGGAATGAAGTTAAGTCTCTGTTTGGAAAGAGAAGGAGAGGATGGGTGCCACGTAGGTAACAGGATCCACTGAAGTAGGTGTTAATGATTGTTGACCGAATGTTGAATTTCAAGGCCAGTAAGAAAGGAAAAATGCCTTTTAGCACTTGCTTTCTTATGCTCCCCATTAACAGATAGTGACAGAGTTTGCTGCAGAAACCTGATTCCTATCACATAGAATCATTTCACTTCGTTTCTGTAGGACGGCTTTGTTCAGGACATCAATATCTGGTTCGGATGTCCTTGACCTCTTTTGTGCCTGTCTGGTGTAGCCTGTGAGCCCTTCTCAGAAAAGCAAGACGTAGGAGACTTATAGTCACATGCTGGCCTGGCCCCTGATTCCCTTTATTATTTTAGGCCCATTTTCTGACTGTTCTCGACCTCGGTTTCTGGCTGAGATCTGTAAAATGCCAGTCGTCACTCCCAGCTAGTCTCCCCCAGTGAGGACATCCTGTCTGGGACCAGGGGTTTCTACTGTGGCTGAGCAGAACTGCCTGGGACACCAAGGGCAGAGCCCTGTCCCCTTCCTCCTGAGGGCCTGGGCAGCCCTGGCCTGGGACCCCCTGGGAGCCTCCCGGGAGATCTTGGCTTGGCCCGGTGGCCTGATGCCAGGCTTGGGGCTGGCAGGGGGGCCCATTTCTGATCAGAGCTCTTTCTCTCCATCCTCGTCCCAGAGAGAGGATTCTGTCCTGGTCTTCCACTCACCCACCCTCCACACCTAGAGTGTGTGTCTGGCTTCGTGCTCACCATAGCCCCCCGGAAATGTCTGCAGGATGAGTCACCAAGGCCCTCCTGAGCCCCCTGGTCCGATTCCTTCTTGGCTACCGCTCGCTCAGGCTTATCAGAGTCAGTGTCCTTGTTCCCCAGCAAGCTGAGTTCAGACAATCTCTTTCCGGAGATTATGTTCCCAAGCCTCTGTGGCGGCCAGGGCTTTGATAACCACCTGGTGAAGCGGCCTTCAACTCTCCTCCTGTGGAAGCGTCATGTTTCAGAGCCGCCCTGCCTGAGGGGTGCTGCACACCCAGACCTCTGGTCAGATGGAAAGCAAGTGTTGGGCATGGCCTGGGCCAGACAAAAATTGGGCAAGGCCAGTGCCAGATAGTTCAGGCCAGTGTGGGCTGCGAGCATCTTCTCTCACCCTGAACTCTGTTTATAACAACCTTAGAGACCCCTTCACTTGTGCTCATGTTTATAATCCAAAGCAAGTAAACGCCGTAGCATCAAACCCTTTATGTAGTGTTTACTTTGTGCCAGGCACCATTGTAAAATGTTTCAATATAAAATAACATTCAATCTGCATAATCACCTGATAGGTAATTTAATCTCCTTTATGCCCATTTTACAGATTATACGATTGAGGTTTAGGGCCAGTAAAATAATTCGCCTAAGATCATGCTGCTGGCAAGTGACAAAGCTGGGGCTTGAACCAAGGCAGGTTGACATGATGGCCTGGATCCCTAACTCCTGTCCTGCCAGACCATGTCACAGACTGGGGCATTAGGGCTTGACCAATGAAGATAGCAAGGCCTAAGTTCACCAGTTCACTGGCAAGACAGATTCTGGAACCTGGTCTTCCTGGCTTCTGGGCCCAGAGCTCTTTCCAAAGATATTCAGTGTTTTATTTTGTGAGGAAGGTGGCCTTTGGCGGGTGGAAGTAGCAAGACTGTTTGGTACTTGGAAATCCCTGAATTGATAGTGGTGGCGAGATAACTAGATTCAGACAGTGAGGGCTGTGGTTGAGGGATTCTCTATCACAGGCACTGAGCATACTGTATTGAATTCTCTGTTTCTCAAGGGTAAACTTGTTCAGTCCTCCGGGAGGCAATTGGGCAACAGAAACCAAGAACCCTAAAAATGTTCCTACACTTTACCTAATCATGCCACTTCTAGGAATCTATCCCAAAGAAATATTTTGAAATGCAAGCAAAGCTTTTCATATCATTACTTATCCAATACCACAAAACAAATAAACTGACAAATAAAGCGTACTCTAGGGGAATGCTTATATTAACATAAACCCTAGCTTAGCCCAGTGAAGGAAGACTATGCAGCCTTTGAAAATGATGTTTACAAAGAGAATTTAATGAAACGAGAAAAGCCCTACTGATAATGTCCAGCCAAAGGTGGGGTAAGGGGGGCTGAGAATGGGATGGTAGAGAGATAAATGCTTAAGGATTTCAATTAGAAAATAAACCAGGGCTGGGTATGGCGGGGGAGGGGGCTGAAAGAAAAAATACCATAATGTGGATTGCCACTTGCAATTTTTGATGTTTGTAAAATTTTCTACAGATTTAGGTGTACTTTTGTAGTTGGGGAAGACAACCAACCAACCAGCCATAACAATAAATAGAAGGGAAACGTTCCTGGGTTGGTGTCTCTGCAGGCTGTGAGGGCAGGGGCGGCTCCCACGGGGCCGGGGGCGGGGGAGGGCTCAGGGAATGTCAGGGGCACCCATGCACCGGACTGACCCAGAAAACTTGCTGCCTTGGCGCGTCGGCGTGGGGGCAGCGTTCCAGCTCGCCCTCACTCAAGGCAGCGGTGTGGGTATATGGGGGGACAACTTTTCTGGCTGGGGTATTCTCCCCACAGCCAGCTGAGCCGGCCCTGCCCATCGCTCGGGGAGAGGCTGGCCCCTCACAGCCTCATCGCTGACCCTCGGAGGAAGGAACAGCCTCACAGAGAGGGCGACCCAGCTGGCCAAGAGGTGATACTTACTTGGATTTCCCTTCATCCCCTCTGCAAAGCAAAACAAAGTCCGTATTACTGGTGCTTTGGGTGCATAGGAAAAAACAGTCTCCAGGCCAGACGAGATCTGAGTTCAGATCTGGGTTTGAGGTCCAGAGGGATGGCTGGAGGGTCAGGAGAAACCTTGACCTCCAGGATGCTCAGCAGGGTCCAGAGTGCTGGGCTTTGGCCCACAAAATCTAGGCCACAGCTCCCCTCGACACCCACCTCCTGTGGAGCTGAGGGTCCTCATGGCTTGCACCCCAGGCAGGGCTTGCCTGGCACGGAGAGTAAGTGGACAGAGCCCGCACTGCACGTAGGATACTGTGGCCCCAGCGCATCAGCACTGACAGTAGCTCCTGTTTACTGAGTGCTTGTCTTGCTGTGGTGGGCCCTGCCCTGAGAGCTACTCAGATGTCCACACGGAGGTGAGCAGGACGAACAGTTAGAGCAGCCTGGGACCCGGCCCAGCCCTAGGCCTGCCGCCTTGGAGAATGAGCAGTGAGCACACGGTGTGTCAGCGCGGGGGAAGAGGAGTTCGCCTCCACCACGGCCACAGGAGGCTGCACCACACAGAGGCCCAGGCTCACCATGGCCTTCCTCTATTCCACTGGTGGCCTGTGTTCTGGTTCACACCTGACGCCCTTCAGACTCATGGGCCAAGGTGTGTGCAGCCCTGGGGCTGTGCACACTGCGTGCACACGGGCGTCACCCTGCACGCCAGCTCCCAGCCATGCCTGGCAGTCCTCGTCTCTGCTTTGGAGTCTGGCTCACCCTGCAGGGGTGCTCTCAGGCTAGCTTTGCTGGGTGTCATCGGGACACCATGCTCTCTCTCTGTGGTGGCTGGTCTGGTCCGGCTGAGTTATGCTTGGCATCTGTGTGTGGTCACAGGGAACAGTTCTGAGGTTACCGTTGCTGGTTGTTTTGGTTTTGTGTTTTGTTTGTTTTTTACTGTTTCTTAATAATGCTTAGATCAGATAGGGATGTGGTTATGCAAAAAAAAAGAAATTTTGGCTGTGAATGGCAAGAAAACTCGCAGTGCCATCTTTCAGTCTTTCTGCCTATTTTAAGCTACTACTTATTAAGTGCTTGCTGTGTACTCCGCTCCTTTCTCATTATATTTCCACTAATCCTCAAAATAATCTTATGATGTAGGTACTATTCGATCATTCATGCATTCCACAACTCTTCAATGAGTCGTTTCTGTCTACCAGGCATTCTTATCATCCCTGTTCTCTGTTGCAGTGACTGAGGCTCAGAGAGGTTAACTAAGTTGCCTAAGGGTTCAAGGCAGGGCTGAGCTGAGGCTGGCTGGGGGAGGTAAGTCCAGATATGGGGAGGGGACAGTGTGTCAAGCCAAAGAGTGTTCTCCTAAAAATATTAAATCATTGAAGACAGTTATTTAAATCTTGAAAACTTTTTTTTTTTTTTTTGAGACAGAGTCTCACTCTCTTGCCTGGGGTGAGTGCCGTGGCGTCAGCCTAGCTCACAGCAACCTCAAACTCCTGGGCTCGAGCAATCCTACTGCCTCAGCCTCCCGAGTAGCTGGGACTACAGACATGCACCACCATGCCCAGCTAATTTTTTTTCTATATAGATTTTTAGTTGTCCAAATAATTTCTTTCTATTTTTAGTAGAGATGGGGTCTCGCTCTTGCTCAGGCTGGTCTCGAACTCCTGACCTTGAGTGATCCACCCGCCTCGGCCTCCCAGAGTGCTAGGATTACAGGCGTGAGCCACCGCGCCCGGCCTTGAAAACCTTTTAAAAGAGAATTTCCCCTAATGTTTTAGTTTTTTAGATCTGCTTACTGAGACTGTGTCTGTGGGTCAGCAAGGAGGCTGCCTTCCACCTATGGGGACTCCCCCAGAGTCTCGAGGGGTATTTGTGACTGTGTTGGCCAACAGAATATGGTAGAAGTGATGTTATCTGACTTCTGATTTTAGGTCATAAAAATGATACAGATGTGGCCTCTTCCTCTCTGTCTCTCTCCCCCGCTACCCTCAGGACACTTGCTCTTAGAACCCAGTCACCATGCTGGGAGGAAACGCAGGCCACATGGAGAGACCCAGGTAGTCCCTTAGTCAATAGGTGGCATCGACCACCAGACAGTATGAACGATCCTTCAGATGGTTCCAGACCCTAGCTGAGGCCCAGACATTGTGGACAAGATGTCCCTGCTGTGCTAAATTCCTGACCTCTGGAAACCTTGGAGGTAAAAATAGCTGTTGTCGATTTGAGTCACTGGGTTTGGAATAATTTGTTATGCAGCGATAGATGCTAACACATAGGCCCCGTGGGGAGGCTGGGCCCACAGGGCGATTCTGTCCTTTGACAAGGCTGCAACAGAGGATCCCTCACTGAGGAAGTGTCTCACTCCCCGGAGGCAGTGGGGATGGGGCTTCAGAAAGGCTTCTTAGAAGAGGTGACATTTCAGCTTGGTCTGCAAGGACAAGAGAGAGTCAGCCAGCTGAAAGGCAGGATGGAAAATGGGGAAGGGCAGGGCGGGGGGGGACTCCGGGGTGTCCCTAGGAAACGGCCCTGCAAGGAGTTATCTGGCTTTTCCGGGCACATGAGCGATGGGTCTCTCTAAGAACTGACCATCATACAAGGGCCTCACAGCTGGCAAAGCCCCTTGTGTCTGCCCAGGACAAGTGAGATCAAGACTGCAGCCTTGGAAACCCTGTTCAAGGCCAGGCCCTGCGTTCCGGTGGCTGTGAGGCACGGCCTGCAGACAGCAGTGGGGGTTCTCCCAGAGCACTTCTCTCTCCCGGCCAGGCCGGCCTCTGAAGGGACTGGACGCCAGCGGTGGGGGCAGGGTGGTCAGCTGCTGCAGCCGGTGCGGTTGGCCAGCACTGGAAAAGCCTGGAACAGCTGCCTGCTCAGAGGGGAAAGGTGTTTTTAATGAATGGCAATGAGTGAAATGGCTAGGAAGGGTGTTCCTCGGCTCCGTCGTTAGCTCTGTGAGGACAGGCCCTGGGGCTGCTGCCTCCCCGTGTGTGCTGCACCGCCCACCGAGGGCCTTTGACCCGGAACATCCACTGAGCCCTCACTGCAGGGACTGTGTCTGCATGAGCCGTGTGTCTTCGTGATCGTCAGTCCTAGGCCATGGGCGTTTCTGGGTCTGAACACTGAGTACCTGCGTGGAGACAGCACTCCACAAGTGGCTGTTGGATTGAGTTGAATCAGATTCCAGGCTAAGGGTAGTGGGATATTAGGGTGGGCGGGCTTGGTGTGTCTGTGCATGTGTATGTCTTTCAGTACCTCTGTCTGTGGGTTGTATC
>RJWJ010049139.1:0-10339 GCA_004363605.1 Indri indri | reverse complement strand
GAAGTATAACAATCATAAGTGTATAGCTCAATAAATGTTTACAAAGTTAACATACCCATGTAAACAGCACCCAGATCAAGCAATAGAACGTAACCAGTACCCAAAATGTCCCTCTTGTGCCTCCTTCATGTTACTACACCCCCTGCCCAAAGCTGACTGCTATCCAGACTTCTGAAACCAGACATTTGTTTCACCTGTTTTTAAACTTAATATGATTGGAAGTTTACAGTATGCATTCTTTTCTGTTTGGCTTCTTTCACTGACATATTTGTGAGATTCATCCATGTGACTGTGTAGTTTTAGTTGATTCATTTTCTTAGCTCTATGGCATCATATTGTGTGAATATATCATGCATCATCAATGTTGACTATTATAAGGGGCACTGCCACATTTAGAACTACTGTGTCTCTTGCCCATTTAACATATTTCCATTGCAAAACTTTGGAGAGACTGTTGGACCTGAGTGTTACATCATTCTCTGTACGTATTGAACTCTAAAACTCAATTTCATATTAATTCACAAACATTTATCAACTGTGTACTGTGTGCCATATAAGTAGATAATATACTGTAGAAATATGTTAGAGACAGCCATAACTATAACTTTGTTAAAATTACTTTAAATGATGTAATTTTTTAAATGTTCAGTTTCACAAAAGAAATCAGCCTATATTAGGGGACTAATCTTCTGGAATTCCCAGAGGTGCCTTTACAGATCATTTAGATGGATTTAGAAAGATTAAAGAGAGTCATTCTTTTCAAGGTTCTCAGTGTTCAGTCAATTGAGAAGATCCCATTATCCATCAAAGAAATGCCAGTGTTGTTTCCCACAGGCCTCCCTTCCTCTGTGTTCCCCTTAAGTGCCCTTAGCCCTTTCCAGTTCTTACTTGTGTCCTCTCTCAACCAGCCCATCCATTCTCTGGGCCTTACCTGCCACTTGTCTCCGCCCATGACCTGCACATCTTTAACTGTACTCCAGTCCTCTCTCTGAGCTCATATTTAACTTCCCCGGTACTTACCCACCTGTCAGATACCTCCAGATACCTCCACGGGCGCGTCAGCTCCACAGGCTCCTAACTGAACTGACTGCTGTCCCTGTCCGCACAGTCCTCCCATCTTCGGTTTCCTTCCCCGTGGAGCCACTACCATTCACTCAGGCTGGGAGCCATTCTAGACTCTATCTCCTCTTTCACCCTCCACATCCAATCAGTTATAAGGCTTGTTAATTCTGCCTTACAACTGTCTCTTCAATCTTTCCACTCTCTTTAATTTCATACCTACTCTTTTGATTTAGGCTCCCGCCATCTCTCTGTGGACTATTTTCACTGCCTCTCACAGATCTTTATGACTCCAACCTTATTTTTCATACTGCTCTATCTTCCCAACCATGATTTAGAATGTGAATCTGATCATATTGTTCCCTAGCTGAAATATCTTCGCTGACTCTCCATTTTCCATAGCAGTGCTTCCCAAAAGGCGTGCCCTCACTGCACTGCAGTGGATTAAGATGTGCCAAGGGTGGCCAAGGCTGAGCAGGTGTGTTGCAGCCTGGGGCACCATATGTATTTTCCTTTTCCATGTGTGGCATGGATGGAAAGGTTAGAAAGGATTGGCTACAGATGTAGTCCAAACTCCAGACCCTTGCCAACTTCTCTTGTCCATCTGCAGCCCTCATCACCTCACACCTTATTATCTGATGATTGTCATTTCCTGTCCCATGCCAAGGTGTTTCATGCTATGTTACCGCACAGAGGGCAAATGCTTCCATCAATCTGGAATGAACTTCTCCCTTTCTCTACCTGGCAAACTGCTAAACATCTTTTAAAATTTAATTCCAGCTTTGCTTTCTTGAGTAGGCTTCTCTGAATTCCCACGATGGAACTTGCCAGCCTTTGCACTTTTACTATAACTCATAATCTACCTCTATTATGTGCTTCCACTGTAACTCATAATCTACCTCTATTATGGCAACATTGTGCTGAAGAGCATCTTTTGATTAACATGTTTATTTCCCTTGCTACTTTGTAAACTGCTTGCAGCTTTTCATCTTTGTTCCCCAGTGCCTGGCACAAAGGAGGCTCAAGAAAGGGTACGTGAACCAAGTGCAAAATTATAGTTTATATCAGTCAAGAAGGGCTAGGTTATGCTGTTGGGACAAGTGATTTAACAATAAAAGGTTAATTCCGAGTCATGCTATAATCGGCATGATGGATGCTCTATGTCAACTCATGCTTCTGTGGTTACCCTGGAGAATCATGCATGTGTATACATATGTGTGTGTATATGCACACACACACACACACATATTCATTTTTTTTAAATTGTGATATAATATACATAAAATTTACCAAGTTAGCCAAAGTGTACAATTCAGTGGCATTAAGTATATTCACAATGTTGTGCAACTATCACCACTATCTAGTTCCAGAAATTTTTAATCACGCACACTTTCTATTTGGAAAATTTTTCATTTTCCAAACGAAAATCCCCACACATTAAGCAGTTCCTCTCCATTCCCTCCTCCCCCAGCTTGGCAACCACTAATCTTCTTTCTGCCTATATGGATTTGCTTATTCTGGACATCTCATATAAATGGAATCACACAATATGTGGCCTTGTGCCTGGCTTCTTTCGCCTAACACATTATTTTCAAGTTTCATCTATGTTGTAGCACATATCAGTACTTTATTCCTATTTATGGCTGAGTACTATCTCATTGTATGTATATACCACATTTTGTATATCCTTTCACTACTCGATCAACTTTGGGTTGTTTCCATCTTTGGCTATTGTGAGCTGAGTAGCAACTTACACTATCAACTCAACTGTGAATATTCATGTATACATTTTTATTTGAATACTTGTTTTCAGTTATTTCAGGTGTCTACCTGGGATTGGAATTGCTGGGCCATGTGATAATTCTATGTTTAATTTATTGAGGAACAGCCAAACTGTTTTCCACAGTGGCTACACTATTTTGTAGTTTCTCCCCCAATACACAAAGGTTCCAATTTCTCCACATTCTCATCAACACTTGTTATTTTCCATTTAGAAATGTGGAAAAAAATATTATCACTATGGCCTATGTGTGCTCTTAATACATTCATATCACTCCCACTCATATTTTATTGGCCAACACAAATCACATGATCACACCTAGCTTCAAGGCAGGTGGGAGGCACAGTCCTACCATGTGCCAGAAGAAGAGCATTGGGAAGGGCATTTGGGAGCAGCCCTAATGACTATCACGCAATTAATATCAAGCGAGATGAGAGATCACATCAGCATAGACCCGTCATCTCTCTGCAAGTTCGATGCACAAATCAGACCATTATCTCTTACTTAAATATGATAAAGCTTCCTGAAGGAAAATGAACAGAGAATGGCCGAGAGTGGCACAGATGTGAGCTAAAAGAAGAGGGAGGGGGAAAGAAAGGTCAGGAGGAGAAAAGAACAAAAACAAATAAAAATCTTCAAAAGCAGGATACCTTACTTTGTTAATTAATTATAAATACATCTTTGGAAAACAAATAAAAGCAGAAAAGCAGGCTGCTTTGGAAAAAAAAGTTAGATTTCTTCGTTTTAGTACAAAATATAGTGTAGCCAAATACCACCCAAACTCCAATAACTAAACTTTCATACTGGAATTGATTCGTCTCTCAATAGCTTCACAAGTAACCACTGCAGTACATTTTGTTAAATAAATTTGCTGAATGTTCGTCTTCTGATGAAGCTACAAAGTCAGTCTTGAAAATAAGGAAATAAAAATGTGCACGGAAGGATTTCCCTGAAAAGGAGCACTTCATGTGCATCTCTTGTCACCCAGCAACTCTTCCTCCGGAGTTCTCTTTAAAGGGGTAATTTCAGCTGGCAGCTGGTGCAACCTTGAAATGATCCTGTTTATTTTTCCTGCTCCCTGATGTGTAGAGGTCATTGCTGATAATAATGTGGTTGCTATTCATTGTTATCTGGACTGCGATAACAGAGCAGAACCGCCTCCTCGAAGTGCTCTTTTTAAAAGTTTTGACATTGACTCTGCATATAGAGTTGGGTCCCACTAGATGCACATTTCAAAGTCTAAGGATATTTACAGTTTAGAAATAAAAATGACCTACCTGGGTGGGGTGGGAGGCACAAGCATTGTTGCACTTTGTTCAGTTTGTAGCTGTTGACTCAATAATGAACGTTCATTATTCAAACTGCCTGGGTTTGAATCTTAGCTCCATCTATGTTTGTGTTCTTAGGCATACTGATTAATCTCCCTATGCATGCTTGAATCATCTAAAAAATGGGGCTAACAGTGATATTTACCAGTAGATTTATGAGGATTAAATGAGCTCATATATGTAAAATGCTTAGAACAACGTCTGGCACACAGCAAGTACTATATGATTGTTTCCAGACTGTGTTCCCTCTTGACAAATCACTTCCTTTTCCACGCCTCTCTGACCTCCCCTGAGTTAGGTACCCCTGACCTGTGCTTCTCTGACATGCTGTCTTCCCCATGGCTAAACAGCACTTAAAGGGTATCGTGTGTTTAATTACCTGTGTCCCCCAGTAGCTGGAAGCTCTGAGTGGGTCTAGACTTGTTCTTCTAGATCTTCTTCTAAATCCTCCCATGTTCAGTGACTTCTTCATCTGTGTGTGCCCTGAGCAAGGTCGCATGAGGCTGCAGAAGTGGCCAACCTAATTTACTAGGAGCAAAGAGAGGGTAGCGTCTTGCCGAGATTTAACAGAACTTTGCAGGGACTCTGAGAGGAAAAATGTTGAGTCACAGGCATGCATTTCGAGCAGGGAACAATCTTCACTGGAGATCTTGCGTCATTGCTGCTTGGGCTTGTAGCAGCAACTGGCTGCCCCGCCAGAAAACAAAGGTTCGCAAATACTCATTATCTTATCTTTAAACCCTTTCATTACAAGTAATGAAATTCACCTGAATAACAATATATTACATAGTTTCAAATAGCTAGAAGGAGGATATTGAATGTTCCCACATTCGCACAAAGAAATGATGAATGTTTGAGATGGTGGATATGCTAATTACCTTGATCTGGTCAACATTATATAACATTACTATGTACCCCATGAATATGTACAATTATGTGTCAATTAAAAAAATAGCTTCAGAAAGGAAAAGGGGGCAAAGAACATACAGGGTGTGTCTGGGAATCCAAGGGCAAGAATGCAACTGGGTCTGAGGAAATGTGACTGGATCTAAGCCACCCTCTCAGACTTCTCTCTCTCTCTCTCTCTCTCTCTCTCTCCTCTCTCTCTCTCTCTCTCTCTTTCTGGGTCCGGATGATTCCTTTGTAGTGGAAAATTCCACTGCCAGGGCTCTACCCCATTGTCTTCCCTAAGCAGCTACAAACTCCTGCTAAGGTGAGATAAGACAGGAAGACATTCCATAGGAACCCTGTACCTGGAACTAAGGTTGCTCCAGACCCTGCCCCCACTAAAGAATGACCGCATTGTAACTATGCTTCCTCACTCATTAACTGCGCCCCAAGCAAAATGTATAAAAGACTGATACATTCTTTATTTGGGGCTCAGGATTTGGGAGGAAAAATCCCCCTCTGGGCCCGCCGGCATATATAAACCTGTTTTGCCAATATTTTTGTGTGCGTCTCAGTCTATTCCCGGTCAATTCTGCCGTAACACCTTGACGCTAGGACTCCCTAACCATCTGCTTCTTTCTTCACTCTCTTCAGGCTGTCTCTCTTTACTTCTCTATTCGGTGGAGGAAACAAGCCTCTCAGGTCCTGGGGGTATATTCCCTCAGTTCCAGCTGCACCCTGAGAACAACTAGCTGTTGCTTAGTCACCAAACTTAATTTCCAAGGGGGGGGACTCTGATTGCTTCAAATGAAGCCAGATGTCTCCCTCCGTCTAATTCATAATTGCCAAGTTTCATCTATTACAAACATGGTTGCCAGGTGAGCAATTCACTGTAAACAGAGTCACTGAGCAATAGGCAGAGACTCTGGTATCTAAAAAATGCGGTTCAAGATGGTCCCCAGTTTTATGCAACACTGAGTCAGCGAAATAGTAACTGCATAGAGTATGGGGCTCATCTTAGCTAACTAGAGACCACTGGGTTTTGATAGACTGAGAATTGTCCCTTTAATGGCATTGGAAACATACAAGCAAACCAAATCTTTTTGGATGGGACTTTTATTCAAAGTGAACTACATAATTCTTTGAAAACAAGAGGATACACACTCCTCCCTTTGTCTGGAATTCTCTTGCTTTCTTTACACATTAGACTAATTCCTGATTGCCACATAGCTTTCGGAGCTTAGTTTGGTGCTGTTGGGGCTCAGAAACCGATACCCCAAAATATGGTGCTTTGACATACCGAACTATAGATGCCTCAAGGTCTATGACCTTCCCCCGTCCTTCTCTCCCAAAGAAGCTGAAGTTCCTTTATCTGCCTGAGATCCAGATCCACCAATGTTCCCCCTCCATGAGACCAAGAATATAGCCATCCTTGAACATATCCTTCCACTGTCAAAGACAACTATTTACAAGTTGATCTCTGTTCCATTCATTCTCCCTGGTAATCTTTTATTGCCCCTCAGCAGAATTCCTCTTCTCCCCCATCCCATAACCTGTTTTGCCAGCCTCGTGTGTAAGCTTCTTGTTTGGTGGTAGAGGGGGTGGTGGGTGTAAGGACAGCCTTGCTGAAATAACAGAAAAATATCTAATCCCATAATTTTCTAATGACAGCTAAAGATTAATTCTATGAGCTCTGTGATTGTCCCTGTTAAAGAAATTTGTATGCCTTTTCTCCAATTAATCTGCCGTTTGCCCCTCTCGGGCTGTACTGCAGAGGGCATGCAGGGGTGAGGGGAAACTTGCCCGTTCCCCGAAAGTTCGCTGAAAGATCAACTCACAATGAAGGCAGATTAATAAGAGAAAGGCTTATTTACCATGTGCATGGGGAAAAATCACAGAGTGATTACCCAATATCCCAAAGAAGTTTACATACTTTTATACCTGTCTTTTTGGAGGGGAAGTGCAAAGTACAGGTAATTCTGTTTAGGGGTGACAAATGGTGCTAGGGAGGACAAACGGATGGGGAGACCGATAGGCTTGTAAATGAGTCTCTTTGCAAATTAAATTAACCTGAGAGACAGGTATTGTGTTTAAAGTAATTTGGGCCAGGTCTGCTTGCATTCTCGATCTTCTTTCCTGCAATATATTGAGATAACAAGGAGAGGAAGGGAAGTCAATTGCCCCCTTTGATCTTTTGATCAGATCAGTCTGGTTTATGTGGATAGAGTGAAAGCCCTTTCCAATGCTCTTTGATCTTGAATGGTTTTTAATTCAAAATATTCTTTATACCAAGGAGTCCTATTTTGGGGTGAAATTTCCTGAGCTCAGTCAGGCAGTTTAGGTATCCTCTGCATTTGGAACCCCAAAGCTATCTAGGATTTCTGTTCTTCCCCTCCCCCATGCCCAGGCAGCCCAGGGGAGAAGCAGAACATTCTCTCTTAGCACCAGGTAGAGCCAATCAACTCACTAGTTAAGGCCAAAGAAACTTTATCTAGTCTGGGAGTAGCAGGTAGAGAAGGGAGGTGGGGATGGGATAACGCAACAGCAAAGGGAGGGACCAGGAATGAACAAGGAAACAAATGCAAGAATGAAAAAAAATAAGTTTTACATGTTAATAGCTTTCTATGCCATTCTCTATCCATGGCATAATTAGATATGCCAGGCACTGTTTTGAGTATTTTACATATGTGAATGCTTTAAAATCTCACAAGAACTTGATGCGGTAGACACTGTTATCTCCATTTCTTTTCCATTTTTTTTTTTTTTACGTTCTGGAGAGAGGAACAGGTCAGTCTCCATGAGTGGAGAAAGACCTGTTATCTCCATTTTAGAGACGAAGAAAGAGAGATTGTCATTTGACAAAATCATACAGCTTGTAAATGGCACGGCCAGTATTTGCACCCAGGTAATCTGACTCCAGGGTCTGTCTACTTAAAAAGACTCAGCACAGAAGCACAAAGTAGGCTCAAAAAATGTCAGTGATAATAATGATGATGATCAAGTGTCACATCCAGAAAAAGATGCAGAGACACTTTTGTTTGAGGTGGCTTGGAGGATGGTTCTTTTCCAATGTCTAGTTTGAAAATAGAACTGTAACTGGCTATATGAACAAATATCAATGACCTCTCTACTTTTCTTTTTTAATAATTCTCTCCCTTAACTATTTGACCTTTCAAAACGTTTCCCAGAAAAGGTGGATTTTCTGCAAGACAAAGGGTTTGAGATTCCCAAGGCCGCTGGACAGACTTCCTGATGCCAAGACTCACCATCCCTAAGAAGCCTGCCCCATGCACTAGAACCTTGTTAATTTCAACACAACCTGCCAACATGCATGTAGCCCCTTGTTAATTTCTCCTCTTTAAAAAGCCCAGACTCTCCCTTAAGTCAGAGAGTTGGATTTGAGACTGTTTCTCCCTTTATTCCAATGAGACATCTTTCCTATTAAAATTTCCTTTCTTCCTTGGCAATAATTGTTGTCTCAATAATTGGCTATCTATGCAGGGAGTAACCAGAGCTAGGCAGAAATCCCTCTGCTTTGCTACTTGGATAACAGAACTGTTCACCCAGAGAAAAATCTCCTAGAAGGCCAGATGAGAAACTGCAGAAGAGTAAGGGCTTGAGATGGGCAAGGCAGGAGTTCTGGGGTCAACTATCTGATGGCATTCCAGAACCTACCCCACGACTCTTTTCCGTAGTTCTTTTCTCATCCTTGAGTCTTCATTTCCCAGTGCCCCCACCCTCCTGGAGACAGGATTCCCCCTCCCCCCTTCACCCTTCCAAACCTCAAGACTTCACCTTCCAAGAACCAGGAATATGTCATTTCTTTTTTGGCCAAAACATATCAAGCATTTAATATCAAATCTGGCCAGTAGGTGTCAGCATCTATCACAAAATGAGCCATTGCTTAAGCCATCTTTTACATTTAAATTCAAATTATGTAAAACAAATCAATTTTCCTCTTTATTAATGCTTACAAAGTCATAATTCCATTTCCAATATTCCATTTAATTGTATATATGGACAGAAATTATGTTTCAAACATTAGAAAATGAAGGGGAAAATTTGATGAAAAAATTGAGAAAGTAATTTTCATATAATGTTATTCATTCATTCATTGATGCATCAGTTATCTATTGACTTTATTATTCTGTGTATTCAGTGATAAAGAAAATATCAGGAGGAATCCGAGAGTATGATATTGCACTAGAATGGGTTAGGATCCTATATGCTGTAGGATACTGAAGTTTAGAATGAATGCATTTTGGCTACTGGTGCCTTTTTGGGTAGATGTTTGTCTTTTTTTCTGATGTTTTCTCCCTAACCCATAGATATTCTGCATGGCATACAAGTGTACCCTCATTTTAAGAAAACAAAGCATGTAAAAATCTGGATGTACTAAACAGCTCAATGTCATCGAACTAATATCCATTGAGCACATATTTTCAGTTTCTTAATGACATCTTGGGCAGATCCCAAAGCTTTCTAGTCACACTCAGGTATCAGAAATCTAGCCTAGTCTAGTCCAATGAGAAGCTTCAATTTCACGTCAAATTCAATACTCTCTCCCTCTTCCCCAACTTGGGTACAACCAATGGGCATATTGTCTACTCTCTCACTCCTTCCCACTCTGCTTATGCGGCCTCTTCTAGGATTTAAGAAGGATGAGGCAGCACTAATGAGGGAAAACAAAAACCTCCACAGGGAAGGAGGCCCTGCAGGATCTGTGAACTGCACGAATGCTGCATATCTTAATTGCTGGAACTTGCATACCTAGGTGCAAGGAGGGATGGGAAATGTAGTCTTTATTCTGAACAATCCTGTACCCAAGGCAAGGTGACTTCTTCCAGCATAACCTTTTCTGAGCACCACCCTTAGCTGCTTCTGTGCTGGGGTCTTCTCACTCAGAAGGCAACTGCCTATTCAGGGTACCAGTGAGAAGGCTCAAGCTCTTCTGATCTTTATGGACTCAAATGCAAATGCAGTAGTACCCCCTTATCTGTGGAGGGCACATTCCAAGAACCCCAGTGGATGCCTGAAACCACGGATAGTACCAAACCCAACTGCTGTCAACTGAAGCACATTTCTGTTCATGTTTTCCACCCATAAATCTATGATGTTTCCATCTTAACAAAGCACTTATCATGTATTGTGGCCATAACTTTTGGGGTTTGAAGTACAACAGCAAAACTAGCATACATTTCTTTTCCTTCACAATTGCCTGGATAGATTTGTTCTTACTATAGATCTTAGGAACCTCAGCATACAACTTTTTTTCTTTCCTTAT